>JADRCH010000107.1:298245-345292 GCA_019843965.1 Rhynchomys soricoides | reverse complement strand
TGGCACTCTCTATATATGAGCACGTGGTCCCTCCTGACTGGCACTCTTTAGGGAAGTTATGAAACCTTTGGGAAGTAGAGCCCTACTGGAAGGACACAGCACAGCGTGGGTGTGCTTTGAGGGTTTACAGAATCTCACCACTTTCTACTTTCTCTCTGTTTCTTGTGTGCAGATAAATTATGACCGGCACCTTCTGCTGCCAGGGACATCCATGCCATGAGGACTTCATCCTTTTGGAGCCATAAACTAAAATAAAGCCTTTCTCCCTTAAGTTGCTTTGTCTCATGGCATTTCATCAGAGCAACAGAAGGGTAACTAGACATAAACCCATCAGTGACTACGCTTGTAGGGTGCACACAGTAAGAAAGCTGCTTCTGACATTGTCAATGGACCACAGGACAGCACCGCACTAGCTTCTACATACTCCCAGATCTTAAAGTATGAAAAATCAGACATCACTGGAGCAAACGATTTAATTTTTACACAGTAACACTCTAAAACACTGAAAACTGATCAAACTGATCATTCCCTACTACAGGGTTTCTTTGAATGCACTGGGTATTACACCCCGGGCGTTTGCATCAGTGCCTGGACATGTTCTGTTGCTATGGGATGTGGGCTCAGTGGCATGAGCCTGTAACATTAAAACACTCAGGAGCCTGAGGAATCAGGGTTGTGAGTTTGAGACCAGCCTGGGTAGCACAGTTAAGAGCTAATTAGAAAAAGAAAAAAAAAGTAAAAACAAAATCATACTTTTCTTGTCTAACAGTAAAGTTCCAGTAAGCCTTTATTAAAAAAGAACAAAAGCTCATCTATGGATATGAAAGAAAAGTTAAAGAAAAGGTAGACAATTCCACAAAGTGCTCATACAAGGAACAGTGGCATATGGGGGCCCGTGTGGGATGCAGACTGCTCTCACTGTGGGCTGGAGCTCAGGGCAGCAGCACCATACAATGGCAAGTAGCTGGCACTTGGGTTTGCAATGCTGATCAGTAACAAGGAGATCTCTACCCAGAACACTAAGCACCAGCAGTCCTTATTCACCACTTAGTCCATCCAACAAATCCTGCATCTAACAGGCCTTCCAAAAGCTTACAGCAGGGCAGCTGAGCAGCTCAGCAGGCACTCTCAAGGGCAGGGTGAGGCCGGTACATCAGAGGCTTGGGACGCATGACAGGAGCATCACTTTTACCCTGTACTACCTTCTTGTCCAGGACACATTTTTCCCTGCTTCTGATCACTGCTTTAAACAGCAAACAATCCATATCACATGTGCCCTTGGCCCGTGTCCCATCCGCCTCCTGGTAACCAGTGGTCCTCACTATAGGCATCACCTTTAACTGTTATCATGCTGGACACATGAAAGTACAGCATATAGCCAGGATTTATACACTGCACAGGACAAATGGTAGTGTCACTAAAGAAATTAGATAAAGGTAACTACAGAGTTATAGTTTGTTTTAAAAACATTAAAAATATAGGTGGAGGAGAATGCTGCAGAAACAACAGTGACCAAGCAGGCCACCAGTTAGCATCTTAGAACACATACAGGGACCTAACATGGGGTGTGTGCTGTTAGCAGACATGTATACTGAGTTTGGGTTCACAGACAAGATCAGCAAGGACAAGATGGAGGCTGCCACAAGAAAATAGTTACCAGAGTGGTGACAGACTTGTGAGCCAAATGACAGGAGGAAGTGGGGATCTGACACAGAAAGCTGAGATGGTGACACAGCCAAAAATGTACCAGTCTCGCTGCTAGGATTTTCATTTTGCCTTGAGATTTTCCATATGGACTTCAAAAGTGGTCCGCTGAATAAAGAACCTATGCTTCTACCATGGGTCTGCATAGGAAACAACTGGAGACAAGGACATTACAAGAGTATATTCCTCAACTTCTACATGAACTCAACTCCTCTAAGCAAATGTTTTTCTAAAATATCTTTTTTATTTTAATTTTTAGTCATTAGAGAGAGATGAGGAGGAATGTGTGTCTCAGCCTGAGTACAGGTAACTGTGGAGGCCACAGACATGGTATTCTTGGAGTTGGAGATATGAACCCTTGTGAGCAGCCTTACATGGGTGCTGGGAACTGAACTTGATCCCCTGCAAGAGCAGTACATGCTCTTAACTGCGAAGCCGTCATCTGTCCAGCCCCAGATTTCTGAGACAGGGCAACAGTAACATGAGAAGGCAAAGCTCTGCTAATGACAGCTCCCAGGAGTGCCTAACATACGGGCTGCACTGAACACGAAGTGTGTTCATGCAGGGCCGCAGGACACTAGCTATACCATGACTGTGAATAGCTAGGGACAGACTCAGTAGGCAGACAAGGCATTTTGTTGGGAATTCTAGCTCTTAATAAGAATCTTCCTGGCAATGGCAAGATTCTACTCATTTTCCTGGAGTTCCCAGTCTATGATCTGAGCTGCGTCTGGAAAACTGTTATCTATGTGTTTCTGAACTGTCTCAGGGCTTTATTCGTTGTTAACTGTCATGAGACATTTCCCAGCATTACTGTCTTCTTCCCTCCGTGTCTCTCTTTCTCTCTCTGTCTCTCCCTCTCTCTCTCTCTCTCTCTCTCTCCATCCCTCAAACTCTGTAGTATTGCCCTACTCCTCAGCTGTACTTGGTTTGTCTGTCACTTAAAAAAAAAAAAAAAAAAAAAGGATACTAAACCTTTCTCCATTTCTTTCTTCTTCTATGCCACCTATCTTTTGTGGTAATGAGAACTAAAATTCGGGACTCAACTGTGAGTTATGCCTGTGGGTCTCTTTTCACTTTTGATTTTGAGATAAGGTCTCACTAAGCTGCCCAGGCTTGAGGTGAACTTGCTCTGTGGTCCAGGCTTGTCTTGAGTTTCTCATCCTTCTGCCTCAGCATCCTAAGCAGCTAGGACTATGGGCTTGTGCTACTAGGCTTGGTAGGAACTTTTACTTTTTTATTTTAGAAGTAG
Source organism: Rhynchomys soricoides (assembly GCA_019843965.1). Lineage (NCBI taxonomy): Eukaryota > Metazoa > Chordata > Mammalia > Rodentia > Muridae > Rhynchomys > Rhynchomys soricoides. The sequence continues at coordinate 342,336 of JADRCH010000107.1, read as the reverse complement.
GCTTAGTTCTGAAAGTGAGTATCTATAAATATACTATTATGAAATATTATGAAAATGAATCACAAATAAAATTTAGATGAAAAACTTGACATAAGCTAAAAGTATTCAATGCTGAAGAAATGAATCCATACATTATAAACCTCAATAATTGAGAAAATGGGGAACGGGAGGCTATATATTGAAAGAATGGTGCATTTTAACATTTTCCTGAAAGTCAAAACATAAAGGGAAAAGTATGATCAAGAAGAGTATCTGATGCAGATAGCCAATCAACAGCAAGACCCAGTGACAGAAGGAAGTGGCCTACGGTGGGTGGCTCGCTAACGGTTTGCTCATTTCCCAGAACTCTATGGGGAGAGGTGCTCAGTCAACTTAACTCAGTGGCCAAATTGACTGGAGAATGAGTAGTTCAGAATTCAAGTGCAGGGAGGACAGACAGCCTCGCCCACATCACACTGGCCTTACTTATTCCTGCTCATTGCCTTGTGGGGGTTCCAGCTGCTTACAAATGACTATGGCCAGTGACTATTTCCTGCTGGGCTCTATTTAAATGCCCATGCCATTAAAGGGAATGAAAATCTGGGCAAGTTTAGATGTTTAGAGTCCCCTGGGAATCCTAGATGCTGTTCTTAACAAAGAGGTGACACAGGCTCTGGGCTGATGCTGAGGGAGGGAGGGAGGGAGGGTTAATATTCCTTTAGTTCTCATTGTAGTCCTCAGTAAGCACCATTCCAGAATCAAGGAAAGGGGAAAGCTGCGTGTGTGAAAATATTAAAATTGGTATGGTGCTAGCAAATTTTCAGTATAGACAATCAATTCAGGCTCAGCAAAGGCAGTGGTAAAAGGTCAAAACAAAATCATTAAAGAAGTTTCTAAAGCTTCTAGAAGCCTCATTAAAACGATATCCTGTTAAAAGTCTGAAAACCCTGGAGAGTCAGGTGAGAGAGCAGGAAGTATATGTTCAGAGTATTCCCATTAGCAAAAAAATGGGAGACTGCCCTGTGTTCTGAGGGCTGATTCCAAAGCTTCTTAATGCACAAGGAAAGAAGAGGCATTAAGACGCCCCATGAAACTCATGGAAATGGTGCAATGCTGCCATGGTGGCTTGTAAGAAACCAAAGTGACAGATTTTATGACAGTGAGTGCAGGTCAGTGATCTCACAAAGGGCCTCACCACCTGCTCCTTCCCTGGTTGCCAACGCAGCACCCAAATGTCTTTTCCTTCGGTGCTGGCCCTGCTCCACACACATTTCTATGCCCCAAGAGACCTTTGAGTAAGACATTGTTTTGAGGATGGCTCTAATTTCTAGATAAACAGCAGAAATCACGAAAATCATTGCCTCTATTCACTGAGCACCTGAGAACCCACTGACTTCCATGTTGCTCACTATTTTAAATAATGTGAGCACTAAAGAATAACTACGACAGGCGAGTCAGGGGAGCCACTGTTGACTTGTTCTCAGCTGCTGTTCATTAACTTAGAAGAGGGGATTGGAAGCTATGAGCTGTACACTTATGTGGTCATTAACCAGGAGTACTGCCTGGGTACCACAGCATCCTGAAGAGGACTCTGGGCATCTTTTCCTATGCTACCATTCTGTATAACATCTAGGTAACTGTGGTTGGTGCTTCCTGGTCAATTTGTACTATGAACCTATTTCATGTTTGCCTCAGATGGTCTTCTACTGCTATTAGAATGAAAACAATTCTAATTTTCCGAGGGAGAATTCAAGAACATGGGCCACACCAATAAGCTCGAGTATGCTCCCCAACCCACTAGGGCTGTGCTCCTGAAGTGCGTGGTTTGTATTAACCCTGTTTCAAGATACACTGACAGAGGTCCAGGACACTGTCCAAGAACAGCCATGGGATGTTTATGCTGATGGTATATCACTGCCTATCCAAAGCTGTGGTCATAAGCTCTTACAATGGACAATGCTACCTGAGGACCCAGGTTAGTCTTTATACTTAATACACTTAATGTAAAAAAGTCTGTCTGCCATATGTATGTTAACAAATTCATGTATTGTGAGGTATTGGGAATCAAATACAGGGCCTTTTACACGTTACACTGCCAGATATCATGTGAGTCTTTTCAAGTTGGGAGTCCACACACCCTTTCCAAAGCTGCTTTTGCAGAGCATGGGTGCAGGCAGTCTTAGAGGAGACGGGCAGGTAAAGAGGTTAGCAGTGACTTAGAGGTGCAGTCTAGGACAGGTGAAAATTCACAGATTATGGTAGGCTCTCTAGCACAGGAGTCAGCAAGGTCATTTTCAATGTTTAGTCCATTTATTTCATATTCCTGGAAAGTTAATCATAGAAGGAGTAAGAAGCTCCCTTGACTCGGGTAATGAAGGACGGAGGTGGTTTCCAGATGCACCAGCTCCTTCCTAATGGCGCTGCGTTCACTCACCATTATGCCTGTGCTGTTGCTAGCATAGATGGCCCTTTAAGTGTCTGATTTCAAATGTGTGCTGAGCAGACATGCACTGGCAAGAGACACGCAAACGGCATCTCCTGTACTGTTTCTGATATTCTGCTATTAGCCGCATAACCCACTGTAGATCTAACCTACGCATTTCCCATCTGTTCTAAAGTCTGCACAATAGGCAGCAGAGCCACTCAGTCTGTCCGCTTTGCCTCCCCATCCCCACAGCTTTCTCTCACTATGCTCCTGGCTCTGTGATTTGCATATGGAGAGGAAGCCCTCACACTAAACATCTATCTCACCTTAACTTTAACTGCTGGTGCTTACTTTTCAGTTAGCTCCCAGCCTTTCCATGGGCTTGTTTTACACCAACCCACAGGAGCATTTTGTAAATATTTATACATTAAACCCAGGATAGTCTTGTAAACATATGTCTTCTCTTTCTCTCCAGATATGAACTTGAAATTCCTTGATAATATACAGTTACAATGAGGTTAGGTTACGTTAAAATAATTTATTTTCTTAGATATATAATTTTCAGAAATACAAACAAAAGATTTCCGAGTGACATGAAAATGACAAATTAATTTGCCATCATTGGGATTTCAGTGCTTTTTCTATCACAAGTCACAAGTGGACTAATAATGCTAACAATGTTAAATCTGCAAAAGTGTCTTCAGACACAAAGATTTCTATTAGAGAGGCCAGTCAGATGAAGACCAGCAATCTGGACATATTTTTACTAATAAACTGTGTAAGCCGAGTAACAAAGACACATGTAGGTGAACTTAATAATGAATGGCAAGTCATACAAAACACCTGCAGAGCATGGTTTTCTACTTCAATGAAAATAAAGTAAAACCCCAAACTAGCTACTAGGCGAACCCACTCAAGAAAACTAGTGAACAAAGGCTTATGAAAAGAATCGTCTTCTTCATAGACCTGCATAAGCTGAGAGATGGAGCAGGGAGGAAGGAAGGTTGTGTTCTGTCTGAAAATAATAGCTTCCTTGAAGTAACCGGCAACTCGCCCTTTTTGAGGGCTCTCTCTCTGCCTCCCCTGTCTCTACAGAGACAGGTGTGCTGGCTCTGCCCTCAGCCAGGGACTTGATTATTTTCCCTCTCCGGAGTCAGCTTTTTGACCCTCAGTTTTGTGGGTGTGAATTTACAGCACTTTTCTGTGTTTTTGTAAAAGAAAATAAAAAATGAGTTGGGTTGAGAGGTCATAAGAGCTGGGGAAAAGAAAGGAGAGGAAGAGAAAGAAAGACACAAGACAGAGGATGACACCTCCTCCACCTCCACCCCCACCCAGCCCCAGGAGCGACAGTGAGTGCCCTCCTGGCCAGCTCAGGGTTCATCCTCAGGTAAAAGCACTGCTGGGTCCACAGGGGGCTGCCTGCCTCTCTGTGCAGGCACCTTTTCATGACGGAAAAGGGCTGACCTGGTGGTGGCCTAGACCCAGAGGGTGGCACTGCTGCTTAGCCCTGCCATCAAGATGCACTCAGCCAAAGAGTGGGAGAGGCTGCCACTTTGTAAGTACTGTATTGGCAGGCACTAGGTGTGCATCCTGCTGCTGCAGCCCAATGGAGCTTCCATTCCCTTCATATTGGAAGCATTTTTCGAATCAGTTTAAAGCTTACATTAACGCCATTTTACCTCAGCCCTAATGAATAGTTCTAGATATGCTCTGTTAAAATCAGCTCTGCCACAGACGATCCTCTGAAGTTCCCACAGAGTTGTAATTCAGAGAACCGTTCAGCTGAAGTGGCTATGGAAGGCAGAGGGACTCTGGACTTCTCTTAACAATATTTTAAATTCTGCTTGGTCACACGGAACCAGGAATTATCTCAGCTAAAATTAGGGCTAGACTGCTCACTGACAAGGGGGGAAAAAAACAAAAAACAAAACCCAAAAACTGAAAGCAGGAAACCATACAGGAGGGAGCACCTTGTCTGAGAGCCAGGGAGTTAGTTCTGTCCTCTCCAAGATTATAAACTGACAGGGACGGTCACTGCCAGCTTTCCTTGGTGAGGTGGCCTGCTTCAAATGACTAGGTCAGCACAGGACTGCTAGCCTACCCTTTGAGGAGCAGAACAGAAGGTTTTTGTTTTTAATTAAAATAAAAACAAAACCATGAAAACACAACTCATTTAAGAGCTGTAAGGGTAGATTAACTAAAGCTTCTCACCTCACATTTTTAAACATTTTTAAATTCAAGAAGAATTCATTACAACATTCTTTAAAGCTCTAGCTCTCCAACATCTCATGAATTACCTTTTCCAGGACAGAGCTTACAAACAGCCATGGTTACTGCCCAGGCTACTTTGTTCTTACTGTCAGTTTTACGTTTTAAAAAATTGTTTTTTATTATCACGTTTATGCTGAGTTTCTCAAACTTAACTTCAACTTCAAGTAAATCATTGAAGCCATGCTATACTTTTAGATTACACCCAAAACCAGAAAACAAAATCATATAAATTGTTATAACACAAGCAACAATGTTTTGCAGTTACAATTTTAAAATGAAAATATATATAAAGTAAAGGAACAAGTAAATAAGCAAATGAAGCAATTTACAGTAGGATTACAATGCTTGATCGCTGGTGGCCTACAGGTTCTTACAACTTTTAAGGTAGTGAATTTCATTACTAAATATCAAATCAAGCATGCACAGAGCTTGCTCCAAAGCATTTGCTTTTGTTTATTCTGAGGACAGGGCAGAGAATAAGTTCCACAGTTATTCGAATCATACAGACTTCCTGATTGTAACACTAAATCTTCATTGAGAAATCTGAGAATCCCATCCAGTCACCTTGCCATTCTCAGCTCTGGGGTCCCTCCATTAGCGCAAGCACCTGGACAGTTCGTTCTCCTAGTTCCATTTTACTTCTTTTATAAATCTTTTCCTTACACATAAATTTCTTGCACTTCTGCTGTATACACCTAGCAATCAAAGCTTGATTTAATTAAGCTCCTAAAACCACCCTCTCAGAACAGACGTTACCTTGGGTGACGGCCGTTACCTTGGGTGACGGCTCACTTGGAGGTGAGGGTATGATGGGCGGATGCCAGTGGCTGGCAGGGGCAGCACTGTGACTTCAGAAATGACATGGGGTGTTAGGGAAGCCTGGCAGTTGTCACCACAGGTTCAGTGGGTAGTAAGGTCAGCCTGGAGTCAATGCTGCAAAGACCAGGTCTTGCTCAGAAATAAAAGTGTAGCATTCTGAACGCCCTGCGAAAGACTATTTCAAATCACTATGTGGTCAGTATGAGACTTTGCTTGACTAAGAAAGGAAAAGAAAAAGCTCAAGGACAGGCTTGATACAGATCAAGAAAAGAGAGCTGTATATCTGACACTGGCACCAAGGAAGGGAAACCAAGCAACACTGTAAGTAAATCTCAACCAAACATTTTATACCACAAAGGGCTTTTGCAATTTCTAGAATCTTTTAATTAATTTGTTTTCAATTTTAGAATTTTAATTGCCATATATAAAAATGGTATTTCGGGGGAAAGATCAGTTTTCCAAGCAACACATTTTTTTTTTCCCCCAAGAAACAAGAAGTTCAGCACATGCTGTTAGGCTTAACATCAGCTGGAAAATGAGAGGCAGACAAGCCAGTCTCAAAACATATAGATCATAACAATCTATTCTGCTGCCGGTCAAGAAATGAGGGAGGGAGAGAGGAAGGAAAGAATGTGTGTACGCACGCTTTAAACGTGGAAGTTTTCATTAAGTTTCAAAATTAGGCTGAATGCTTTAATTTAATCCTTGCAACTTTAAAGGCAAAGAAACGTCTATATACTTTAGGTATAAAAACAAGTAATAGGTTGTCTTATTTCACTTGTTAATTACTGGATGCTTTCAGTAGACTAAGAAATACAAATTATACATATATTCAAGAAAGTAAAAGCAGGCACACTTCGTGATGCTCACGTCAAGAGTGAAGCAAGGATTACATTCTTGTCTAGTGAAATACAGATGGAGGTAAACTTAAAGACAAGCAAACAAACAGTACGCACTCATGATTTTAATTCCAATCTGCAAGCAGAGAAAGAATTCAAGATTCCAGGCACTAAGCTATTTCCCCTTGCTTATTACTGAACACTACTCTGACACTCAAAACTGTTTAAGACTCCTTTAAAACAAAACACAGGCTTCTTCCTTTTTTGCTCATTATATATTTTTTGTTATAGAAACAAGCCCTTTATTGCTCATAATTTCGGCGGTCACTGGCTAGGACATCTTTTCAGATCAATAGTATATACTTAAGTGAAGAAGAGACTATATGTGATGGCTGTTCGCAAGGCAAGGAGTTCTACGTTTTCACATGTTCTTCTGCGTTTCATACTAAAACACTTAATACGAGTCCGCCTTGGGGTAGGTACACTTTCAAAGCTTTTTGTATTAAGCTAAGCATCTCTTATTATTAAAATCTAGCATATTGGCACAGTTTATAATAATATTGGGTGCATATCCTTCAGTTTTACAGATTCCACTGCTGATGGCCATACATCTTTGATAGCAAAACTACATAGTTGTAGCACCATAAAAATCAATAAATATTAACCTTCTGTGATACTCTGAACATAGAAGCTTCATCAACTATTGCTAGGTAACTAAGAGAACAACCAGTGCTGAACTGTATTTCTCAGCTAAGGAATCCAGAACAAATTAGAAATCAATGTAGATTAACAGGATTTTTAATAACAAATTCATCTACAGATCTTATTTGCTATAAACAGAAACAAAGGAGCCGGGCAGTGGTGGAGCAAGCCTTTAATCCCAGCACTCGGGAGGCAGAGGCAGGCAGATTTCTGAGTTCGAGGCCAGCCTGGTCTACAGAGTGAGTTCCAGGACAGCCATGGCTACACAGAGAAACCCTGTCTCAAAAAAAAAAAAAAAAAAAAAAAAAAAAAATCAGGGCTGGAGAGATGGCTCAGAGGTTAAGAGAAAAACAAAAACAAACACAAACAAACAAAAAACCCCCAAAGGGTAGGCAGCTTATATTGTGAGTGGGTGCCCTTTCTAGAAATATATATATACAAAGTAGCAATCTACTCAAAGCAGACCACTCCACATGTCTGCAAGCTTCACTTATGTTGTTGTAAGGATGATAAGCATCTACTTTTCAACTTTGGTAACATGCTGATTTCAGCCCAGTATCCCATCTTTCAACCTTCTTCTGGACAAGGCACATGGTACCCAGCATCACTTTGTGGGTTTCTAACAGCAAAAATGTTGAATGGAATGGGTGTCACCTGTCTCTAGAAATTCCCAAAAGTACTGAGTAATAGTAATAATGACTTTAACTCCAGTCCCATGTTGCCCCATACATGGCCCAATACAGGGATCGCGGTCCATGTCTTTACATTGTTCTGGGGGAAGGAGTGGGGGGGATGGCTGTTAATAGGGCACTTTAAGAATCCCCACATTAACAGCCAATGTCATATTGAAGATTTTGGTTCCCCCAAAGCTGGATATGAGCTTCAAAGCCTAAGTTAATCCTTACTAAACAGATCAATGGCTCAGTCAACTGATAAGATCAATGTAGAAAGCAAGAAAAAACCTGAATCTGGATTCTTAACACCACATAAAAAGCTGGCTATGGATGTATGAACCTGGGATCCCAGAATTTGGGAGGCAAAGAGGTAGGAGGATCTGGGGACTTGCTGGCCTGCCAGTCTAGCCAAACCCGAGAGCTCAACGATGTGAGAGATGTTGTCTCAATAAATAAGGCCCACTGAGGCTAAGAAAGACACAGGACATTACTCCCCTGCCTCCACACATACATGGACACACACACACACACACACACACACACACCCCAAAAGTTTTGTGAAATCCTGCTGTTCCTTAATATGCCCAGCTTGGTAATCTGAATAGGAAGGTGTAACTTTTTTATGTTACGACTTCGTAGATCCACTTCTACAAACTATGAATGACAAACTAGTCTATGGTGTTCTCTTTGAAGATACTGTAACACTTTACTAGTTTAGCTATTCAGACAAATGAATAACTCTCAAGAATGAAAACAAACGCTCCATGGGCAGAGTGACAGATGTGTGAGGAGAGTCCTGACGAAAGGACTGTGATGTGACATAAGCCTAAGGAACATCACAAGTCATTTCTCAGATCATACATTCTGAACTTGGATTTCTTAGTGAAAATATGTACAATGAATCCTTCATATTCAAAGTGATGGGTTTCAGAATAGATTGAGGAAAATATCTAAAAAAAATTAAAAATACATCATGGAATAGGACCTAATAATAAATACTCCTTAAACAAAAGTACTATTTAGTGTTGGAAGGGAGAAGTCTCACGGAAATATTCCCAAATATAGCAGAACTATTTAGTATCAACTGAGACGAACTGAAGACAGGGGGAATTCTTTATGGATTGGAGGCCAGCAGGTAAAGGCAGGTAGACCTGTGAGTGACAGCCGCACTGAGGACCAGAGTCTCTGACCAGCAGGTAAAGGCAGGTAGACCTGTGAGTGACAGCCGCACTGAGGACCAGAGTCTCTGGCCAGCAGGTAAAGGCAGGTAGACCTGTGAGTGACAGCCGCACTGAGGACCAGAGTCTCTGGCCAGCAGATTTTCAGGCACATAGCATTTATATGGTGTACCCATATGAATAAAGCCACCCTGAAGAACAGTCCTAGCAAACTGAGCCAGGGGCCAAAAGCAGCAGCCTTTTCTAACACAGCTATAAATGAGCTGCAGGCCAAGCACATCAGCATTCTGTAGCACAGATGTTTGTAAAAATGACACCAAAACTTTTCTTCTAAGCTTCAGTTTAGACAACTTAAGAATCTTTTCCTTTAATATGATCAATGCAAGGGAAACCTTGTCTTCTCATCTCAAAGACAAGTTTGATTCAAATCACAATAGGTCTTCTGTTTATGATCCTTGATCCCAATGTGTGCTAAATACAGAGCTACTTCCCGGCCATGCTTCCATTCACTGTCACCAGTATTTTACTGAAATCTTTGGAAGAGTAAAAGAAAACCCTGCTAGTCCACCCCATGTCACACAAAGTGCCTACAGACATCTGAAATCTCTGGTCTGACATATAATATGAGGCTCTGGACCACATGGTGAGTTCCGGTACCTTGTATGCATGAGTGCACTTGTTCTTAATCTTCTCTTCATACCTACAATACCATCTAAGCTCCCAACTTATAGACTGCACGTAAGAACAAACACTAAAAGCTTGTGCAAGCATCCAAGAGCAAACACACTCAACATTCCTACTGCCTACAGAAAGGCGAGCAAGGATCAGAGAAAGTGCAGTGCCATGCACATGCTACCCAGACTCCAGACACTCTCAATCAGTGGGCAAGAGAGTCAGCACTGAGATCAGCAATGGAGCCTGTGTAGTCACAGGGCAGTCTCTACTAGCAGGCTTTGTGAAAATCAGTAGAAGAAACTGCTCCAAAAGAACTAAGCCACTAAGTGGGGGTCACTGACATGAAAGCAGCAAAATGTAGAAAACATGGGAAAGCTTGCATTGCTTTGGGCTATTGCTTTTTCTCAGGGGCAGACAGTAAAAACAGACACACAGACCTGGAGTGACAGAAGGAACATTTAAGACTTTTTCTTAGAAGTTCTTAAGTAAGTTATTTATTACTAATGACCAAATAATAAAGGAAGGAAGGAAGGAGGGAGGCAAGCAAGCAAGCCACTATTTATCATCCAGCTCTGTTTAGGGTGATTATCACTAACAATTTGGTAGGTATCATTTGTATGTTTATATTCAAGCATTTCTATATGGATGTTCTTTGTCTGCATTGTAAGGGACATATGACCATAGGAGTCAAAGTATTCCGCCAATTACCTTCTGCACGCAGCTAGGTGCTATGGTTTTAGCAACATATCTACATCTAATTCTTTCCTCTAAATAGCTGTGTATCTGTCCACAGCGCGAGTAAACATTATTAAAGTAATCCCTCCTGATGGATGTACATCTCATCTCTGTGTCTGTTAAAATGACTCACAATATAAAGATCTTAGATAGCACTGCATTCATTTTGTGAGACTGATGCTTAAACTGTTGAGCCAAGTGGCATCCATAGTTCAAATACTGAAAGTGAAGTCAAGGCACAGTACCATGTATACATGCATCAGAAACATCACACAGAAACCTGTATGTATATAAAGATCAACTAATAAAAAAAATATTTCATTTATTTAAAAAAGATCATGATACATTTGTATCCGCCTACCCCCTTACAACGATGTAAGGGGTATAGAATATATGCCCTGTGGTACACATCATCCTAGTAACATGTTGTCTCTCCTCAGTCTCCTGCATCTCAGAGGTTACATGATCACTGTGAAGCTGTCTGTATCATCTTGAAACTATGAGAGAGCTTAAAATAAAAATGAAATTCATGATGTATTAAAAACTTAAAAAATTCATTTTATTAATTTTTCAAGTCTACTTTTGTACTTTACCTATCAATTATTAAGCGTGTATTGTTTAGATCTGAAAGCACAACTAATTCTTTAAGTAGCTGTATGTTGGTAAGGGAACTACTGATACAAGGACATCATATATGACAGTTCTACTTAATTATGCGTTGTTTATAAGAAAATAGCATAGTGGTATCCATCAGTATTGTTGTGTTTCAATTTTAAGTGAAATTGAAACATTCCATCCTGTAGGGAAACCCATCAGCAGAAGTAAACAACTCAAAACAGCTTCAGAATTTCCTAAAGAGGCAGGATTCACTAGGTCCCTTCCTCTCCAAGAATTTAGAAGCAGTAAAGACAGCTGGGAGTTACTCTCAGACTGGTCAGGCTGTAGAAACAACCCCCAGCCAAGTCTAGCCACTTGAAAGAAGTAGAAGCCAGCCATGCAGCCTGGAAGCAGCAGCAACTAGCTAAATTGCCTAGAACAGAGGTTCTCAATCTATGGGTCATGGCCCCCAAGACCCTTTCACAGGGGTTGTTGCCTAAGACCATTGGAAAACACAGATATTTACATTATAATTCATTAAGAATTTAAAAAATTCATTTTATTATTTAAAGTCTACAAAATTACAGTTATGAAACAGCAATAAAAATAATTTTATGGTTGGGGGTTACCACAACATGAGGAACTGTATTAAAGAGTCGCAGTATTAGGAAGGCTGAGAGCCACTGCTCCAGAATTAAAGAGTCGCAGTATTAGGAAGGCGGAGAGCCACTGCTCTAGAAGGAACAAAGAACAGCTGCTCTGCTTGGTAAGAGGCTCACACCAGCAGAAGCACCTGGAAAGGACAGGGCGGTCTGTGGAGCTGCTCCATGCTGGGATGGACTTTGGTGATGCAGCTGTACTTGAGTCGCTTCTGTTGCCATAAGCAACCCCTTACACACAAACCTGCTAAGTGGCCAAAGTACAGTTTCCTGTTCGTCAAGCTGGACTTTGGAGGTATCTGTACTGTGTGGTCTGTTGTGGGCTCCCTATCTGAGGTAAGGAGTGGGTGGGTTGCGTCTTCCCAGAAAAAGCCTGTCATACAGCAAATAACTAAAGCTTTAAGCAACGTAAAAGAGATATGCTTTTTCATATTTCAGTGAGGATACTTCCATGTATTCACTCCCTTAAGTCTAGTTTTGGAAGAAAAAGTAAAGCAAAGGAAGTGGACCAGGGATGCCTAGACAACGCTTTAGGTTTGGTGTTGACAAATGAACCTTTATGCAAACAACTGTGGCGATATGTGATCAAACTGTCCGTTTAGACTCTGAGAACCCTTCAGGGTAGAACATTTCTGTGCAGGGCAGAAACCATGCCTGCATGAACACTGTGCCTTGGAGCATGCTTTGCCTGCAATGGCAACTCCATTTCTAAGAGTTATATTCTCTTCCTGATCCTTCAGAACCCAGCCAAGGACAAACAAGAGCTGGCTTTGGCAGGCTGACTGCTCCTTCTCTTTATTTGTTTGGTGCAAACGCAATCAAGGCCATTTTGAATGGATCATTTTCTAGAGGTCATTTAGACCATGATTGTAGACCCCAGCCACTGTCCTGACGGTCCTTCTTAGGAAACTGGACCCAGTGGGAACATTTGCTCCTTCAGCTTAGTCTATGGGTCAGCACTTTCCTTCCCTTAGAGTTCTTAATTCCTGTAAGTGGCAATTATTTAAGATACATTTAGAGAAGGTACAATCTACATTCGTCCAATAAAACCTAAATATCAAAAAGGACTGAGAAATTCAGCATGTAGTAACCATAGGATAAATGGGCCAGCATTTCCCATTTGAAGGGGACTAGCAAAGTGGCCCACGGGTAAATGTGTGTGTGTGTGTGTGTGTGTGTGTGTGTGAAGGCAGAACTAAAAGGGCACACTACGTGTCAGAGAGACAGAGCATTTTCATTACAAAAGGTTAATACCATAGCAAGAGTCGTGCACAGGTGGAAAGATCTCTTTAATAAATAGTATCCAGAAATCTACTCAAAGCATATTAGACATAGAAAATCTAAGTTTAGACTTTTAACTAGCACATGATTAAAATAACAGATTGGAACAGCAGTGCAACACACAGACTCACATGCATGCACACTTCACAGGGTAGCCTATTTGACCCAAGAGCAACACCTGTGCAAAACCCTGTCAGGAAAACCATAGCAACTGTGTGGATGTGACAGGTTCTAAGCCTTGAGAGAAAGCAAGGAACTAAGAGGCCATTGGCAAGCTGGTGGAAAATTACTGAGATGGAGAATAAACAAAGCGATGACTTCAAAGGACAACATACCCATGAAGCACACCTGACAAAGCCCTCAGTGTGACTGTTACACAGGGGATGATGAGCTAGGTTCCATATCTCAGGGAATGATGAGCTAGGTTCCATATCTTTCACGGCATACCTTTACTAAAGACACTACTGTTTCCCTGGTGAAGAGTTCAAGACAGGTAAATATTAGTGATTGATTCCAATGAAGTTGCATAATATTTACTGAGAATCTGGCCTTTGATTTCACCTTTTAACCTCCTAGTTTTAACAACAAGAGAGGGGTTATCAAGGAGACTCAACCTGTGGTTGTTTTTTTTTTAAATGTATATATACATAAAGCTTCCATGCTTAGAGTTTCACACCTAAGACTAAATTTGGTGCAAAAGGCCCTCTTTTAAGGTTTTAGCTCACGGTTTGGAGAAGCTGGATTCTCCCGTGAGAGGCCAGTGACTGATAAAGCACACTGGAATGGTGATATCCACTCCAGCATCACATGTAACACTGCCAAGTGTCTTTTACACAATTGTGGTTACAATGACACAGAAAGCTGGCTGCAGATTGTACTACTTCTCTTCAAGTAGTCAGCTACTTTGTGAATACTGAGTCAATTACAAATGCCTGCATCACTCAGTTGTCACACTGAGTCAAGTGGTCATTTATTGAGAACAATCTGCAGTTAGTTCAAGATTACAGAATCCCTTCCCTTGCGTTCTTTCCACATTGATAACATTGCTAGCGTCTCTGATAAACACATTAGGCCTTGTTCTTACAAAACTTATAAGCAACTGGGCATCTATTTGTATAGTTGCTCAATTAATGCCTATGTTCTGCCAAGGCAACACACAGTCTTACTTGCTCACTGTGACTCCAGGTGTGCTATGGAAGGGGACACTGTGGATAGGACTCATGTGAGTTTTTCTTTTTCTTACGTGAATAGCATTTCACCAATATCCACAAATATCATGGGAATCTCATTTATTAGATCAATACAACAGCTGATACAAAATATCAGAAGTTAATTTCTAGTGACTAAAAATATTTACACCATGGCAAAGGAAAAATTAATTATTAAATCCATGAACTTAGATGTTTTCAAAACCTTGCTTACACTGAAGCTTAAAAATTAAGTTGTTTTTTTTTTTCTCTACAGAGATGGCAACAAGGTCTATGACTAATAATTTGGACATAATAAAGAGGTTTAGATTAAAATATCTTTCAAGTTGTAGTGTATCAGTGTGAGGGGTCTCTTCATGTTCTGACTCATGGGAAAAACCCCACTCCAGGAAGATCATTGCATCTCAACTTCTAGGTATCTATGGTGTCAGGGTTTCAATAAAAACTCACATTATGTACAGGGGCCTGCGGTGGTCCCTCAGCCCACGAAAGAGACTATGCATTCTGGGTGAGGCTATGCATTCTGGGTGAGGCTGCAGTGGCTGCCCAGCCCAAGGAAGAGGCTATGCATTCTGGGTGAGGCTGCAGTGGCTGCCCAGCCCAAGGAAGAGACTATGCATTCTGGGTGAGGCTGCAGTGGCTGCCCAGCCCAAGGAAGAGACTATGTATTCTGGGTGAGGCTGCAGTGGCTGCCCAGCCCAAGGAAGAGACTATGCATTCTGGGTGAGGCAGCTAGAGGAGCAAAGCAGCTGTCAGCAGGCAGATACTCTGGGGTGGGGATGCTGTTACTCTCTGTTCTGTATCACTAACTGCATCAGATGCTGTCTGTATCAGATGCTGGTCCTGAGCATGGAGAAGTGCAGTGTAAATAAATATAAATACTCAGATAAATTACCATGTTACAGTTTACTCCTCCTTAGAGAAAAACATTCAATTTTACCTGTGTAATGATGATAAAATATTGTTTCCTACAGTGAGTGAAAATGACTATGCATATCATAATACAGGAGTCTGCTGGCATCTTAATGCCTAGAATATGAACACACCCAACTTGATCCTGCCACAAACAACAAAACACTCAGTCCTAGATTTGAAATGTTTTTGTCAAGGAAGGAAGGATATTACAAATTTGATATCTTCAAACTGACCAGAAAGCATCTAACATATTTTACTGGACACAGAAATTGAGGTGAAAATATATTAAGTACTAAAAAGAATCCCATATAAAACAATATTACTTTAGTTCTTAGTTCTTAGTTCGCATGGACAAAGACTCATAACCTAAGAGCATTTACTAGAAACACATTTATTTATTTTTTCATTATATTCCAGGGGGTAAAGGCCAGAGATATGGATGAAGATTACACAGTAGGAGAACATTAAAACAAAACAGAACCCTAAACTGTCACTAGGCAATATCCTTTGCCTATTCCTTCTTTGAATTTTATCACACCTCTATCCTCTGGGTGAGCACCTTGCACGCCACACCCTTGTTCCTGACCCTGGAGTTAGTTCCTCTTGTACTGCCTGCTTCAGACTTCCAGCCTATCTTCTGATGACCCTGCTCGTCAGCTTCTGTTCATATATTTAATATTAACCAACTATGTGAATGCTTCCATATAAGCTCCATTACCATTACTGAAGTAAATAGAACTTCCACTCACTTTTAAACAGTGAGAGCACTTAAAAGTTGAAAGAATTTAATAATAAAATGTGTACAGGGCCTGGGCCATCAGGGCTCCATAGCCAAATAGCGCTGGGAGAAAGATAGCCTCCCAGGAGTGTGGGCAAGCTTGTCTGCTCAGAGGGACCCACCTGGAATACCCAGGACACAGGGACTGAGGAGGGGGCTTCTGGTATCTTTCGGTGGCTGGAGAGCAGATCCTGTAACACAGGGCTCCATACTCAAATAGTGCCAGGAGAAAGCTGGTACCCCAGGAGTGCCAACACACCTTGAAGCACAGGCAAAACCATCACTTCTTTTTAAATTCACTGGACCAAGAGGGATACTTGCAGAGCCATCAAGACACAGGAAAAAAGGGACAGCTAGGGATTAGATCCTTCTTGTTTCTGCCTACACCCCAGAGCCGACCCTGCAAAACAGATCTCCAAACCCAAATTTCTCTCAGAGAGAACTGGTCTTCAAGGAGTACTGACACCTAGGCTTGCAGGAAAGACAAGCCACAGTCAGAGAGAATAAGACCAGCTAACACCAGAGATAACCAGACAGCGAAAGGCAAGGGCAAGAACTTAAGGAACAGAAAGCAAGGCTACTTGGCATCATCTGAACCCAGCTCTCCTACCACAGCAAGCCCTGGATAACCCAACACACCAGAAAAGCAAGGTTCAGAATTCAAATCACATCTCAAGAGGATGATAGAAGATTTTAAGAAGGAAATAAATAACTCCCTTAAAGAAATACAAGAGAACACAGGTAAACAACTAGAAGCCCTTAAAGAGGAAACACAAAAATCCCTTAAAGAATTATAGGAAAACACAATCAAACGGGCAGAATTACAGGAAAACACAATCAAACAGACGAAATAAACAAAACCATCCAGGAACTAAAAACAGAAACAGAAACAATGAAGACATCACAAAGGGAGACAACCCCGGAGTTAGAAAACCTAGGAAAGAAATCAGGAGTCATAGATGCAAGCATCACCAACAGAATACAAGAGATAGAAGAGAGAATCTCAGGTGCAGAAGACATCATAGAAAACATTGACACAATAGTCAAAGAAAACACAAAATGCAAAAAATTCCTAACCCAAAACATCCAGGATATCCAGGATACAATGAGAAGACAGAAGCTGAGGATAATAGGTATAGAAGAGAGGGAAGATTCCCAACTTAAAGGACCAGTAAATGTCTTCAACAAAATTATAGAAGAAAACTTTCCTAACCTAAAGAAAGAGATGAGCATAAATATACAAGAAGCCTACAGAACTCCAAGCAGACTGGACCAGAAAAGAAATTCTTCCCATCACATTATAGTCAAAACACCAAATACACAAAAAAGGAAAGAATATTAAAAGCAGTAAGGGAAAAAGGTCAAGTAACATATAAAGGCAGACCTATCAGAATTACACCAGACTTCTCACCAGAGACTATGAAAGCAAGAAGATCCTGGGCAGATCTCATACAGACCCTAAGAGAACACAAATGCCAGCCCAGGCTGCTTTACCCATCATAGATGGTGAAACCAAAATATTCGATGATAAATCCAAATTTGCACAGAATGTTTCCACAAACCCAGCCCTACAAAGAATAATAGATGGAAAACGCCAACTCAAGGAGGGAAACTGTGCTCAAGAAAAAGCAAGAAAGTAATCTTTTAACAAACTCAAAAGAAGATAGCTACACAAACATAAAAATAACATCGAAAATAACAGGAATCAACAATCACTATTCCTTAATATATCTTAACATCAATGAACTCAATTCCCCAATAAAAAGACATAGACTGACAGACTGGATCCATAAACAGGACCTAGCATTTTGCTGCATCCAGGAAACGCATCTCCATGTTAAAGACAAACACTACCTCAGAGTAAAGGGCTGGAAAACAATTTTCCAGGCAAATGGCCCCAAGAAACAGGCTGGAATAGGCATTCTAATATCAGATAAAATTGATTTTCAACCAAAAGTCATCAAAAAGGATGAGGAAGGACACTTCATACTCATCAAAGGAAAAATCTACCAAGAAGAACTCTCAATTCTGAACATCTATGCCCAGAATGCAAGAGCTCCCACTTTCATAAAAGAAACTCTACTAAAGCTCAAAGCACACATTGCACCTCACACAATAATAGTGGGAGACTTCAAAACCCCACTATCAACAATGGACAGATCTTGGAAACATAAACTAAACAGAGACACAGTGAAACTAACAGATGCTATGAACCAAATAGGTTTAACAGATATCTATAGAACATTTCATCCTGCATCAAAAGAATATACCTTCTTCTCATCACCTCATGGTACCTTCTCCAAAATTGATCATATTATTGGTCACAAAACAAACCTCAACAAATATAAGAAGACTGAAATAATCCCATGCCTCCTATCAGATCACTACGGATTAAGGTTGGTCTTCAATGGCAACAGCAACAACAGAAAGCCCACATACACATGGAAGCTGAACAATGCTCTGCTCAATGATAACTTGGTCAAGGAATAAATAAAGAAGGAAATTAAAGACTTCCTAGAATTTAATGAAAATGAAAGTACAAGTTACCCAAACCTATGGGACACAATGAAAGCAGTGTTAAGAGGAAAACTCATAGCTCTGAATGCCACCAAAAAGAAACTGGAGAGAGCATACACTAACAGCTTAACAGCACATCTGAAAGTTCTAGAACAAAAAGAAGCTAATACACCCAAGAGGAGTAGAAGGCAGGAAATAATCAGATTAAGGGCTGAAATCAACCAAGTGGAAACTGAAAGAACTATACAAAGAATCAACAAAACCAAGAGCTGGTTCTTTGAGAAAATCAACAAGATAGATAAACCCTTAGCCAGACTAACCAGAGGGCACAGAAAGAGTATCCAAATTAACAAAATCAGAAATGAAAAGGGAGATATAATAACAGACTCTGAAGAAATTAACAAAAATCATCAGATCCTACTACAAAAGCCTATAAGCAACAAAATTGGAAAATCTGGAGGAAATGGACAAGTTTCTAGACAGATACCAATTACCTAAGTTAAATCAGGATCAGATAAACCATCTAAACAGTCCTATAACCCCCAAAGAAATAGAAGCAGTCATTAACAGTCTCCCAATCAAAAAAAGCCTAGGACCAGATGGATTCAGTGCAGAATTCAACGAGACCTTCAAAGAAGACCTAATACCAATACTCTTGAGTCTATTCCACAAAATAGAAACGGAAGGAATACTACCCAGTTCATTCTATGAGGCCACAGTTACACTGCTACCAAAGCCCCACAAAAACCCAACAATAAAAGAAAACTTCAGACCAATTTCCCTTATGAATATCGATGCAAAAATACTCAATAAAATTCTTGCAAACCGAATCCAAGAACACATCACAACGATCATTCACCATGATCAAGTAGGCTTCATCCGAGGGATGCAGGGATGGTTCAATACCCTGAAATCCATCAATGTAATCCACTACATAAACAAACTCAAAGGAAAAAACCACATGGTCATTTCATTAGATGCTGAAAAAGCATTTGACAAAATTCAAAATCCCTTCATGATAAAAGTCTTGGAAAGATCAGGAATTCAAGGAGCATACTTAAATATAGTAAAAGCAATATACAGCAAACCAGGGGCCAACATCAAACTAAATGGAGAGCAACTTGAAGCAATCCCACTAAAATCAGGGACTAGATAAGGCTGCCCTCTCTCTCCCTACCTATTCAATGTAGTACTTGAAGTTCTAGCTAGAGCAAGTAGACAACAAAAGGAGGTCAAAGGGATACAAATTGGAAAGAAAGAAATCAAAATATCACTATTTGCAGATGATATGATGGTATACTTAAGTGACCCGAAAAATTCCACCAGAGAACTGCTACAGCTGATAAAGAACTTCAGCAAAGTGGCTGGATACAAAATTAACTCAAGCAAATGAGTAGCCTTCCTATACTCGAAGGATAAACAGACTGAGAAAGAAATTAGGGAAATGACACCCTTTACGATTGTCACAAACAATATAAAGTATCTTGGTATGACTCTAACCAAACAAGTGAAAGATCTGTACGACAAGAACTTCAAGTCTCTGAAAAAAGAAATTGAAGAAGACCTCAGAAGATGGAAAGATCTCCCATGCTTATGGATTGGCAGGATTAACATAGTTAAAATGGCCATCCTGCCAAAAGCAATCTACAGATTCAATGCTATCCCCATCAAAATTTCAACTCAATTCTTCATAAACCTAGAAAGAGCAATTCTCAAATTCATATGTAATAACAAAAAACCCAGGATAGCAAAAAAAATTCTCAACAATAAAAGGATTTCTGGGGGAATCAGCCTCCCTGACCTCAAGCTGTACTACAGAGCAGTAGTGATAAAAACTGCTTGGTATTGGTACAGTGAGAGGCAGGTAGATCAATGGAATAGAATTGAAGACCCAGAAATGAACCCACACACTTTGGTCACTTGATCTTTGACAAAGGAGCTAAAACCGTCCAGTGGAAAAAAGACAGCATTTTCAACAAATGGTGCTGGTTCAACTGGTGATCTACATGTAGAAGATTGCGAATTGATCCATTCCTATCTCTCTGTACAAAGTTCACGTCCAAGTGGATCAAGGACCTTCACATAAAACCAGATATACTGAATCTAATAGAAGAGAAAGTGGGGAAAAGTCTCAAACACACGGACACAGGGGAAAAGTTTCTGAACAGAACACCAATGGCTTGTGCTCTAAGATCAACAATTGACAGATGGGACCTCATAAAATTACAAAGCTTCTGTAAGGCAAAGGACACTGTGAATAGTGCAAAACAGCAACCTACAGATTGGGAAAAGATCTTTACTAATCCTATGTCTGATAGAGGGCTAATATCTAATATATCCAAAGAACTCAAGAAGCTAGACTCCAGAGATCCAAATAACCCTATCAAAAAATGGGGAACAGAGCTAAACAGAGAATTCTCAACTGAGGAAACTCGAAGGGCTGAGAAGCACCTAAAGAAATGTTCAACATCCTTAGTCATCAGAGAAATGCAAATCAAAACAACCCTGAGATTCCACCTCACACCAGTCAGAATGGCTAAAATCAAACCTCAGGTGACAGCAAATGTTAGCGAGGATGTGGAGAAAGAGGAACACTCTTCCGTTGCTGGTGGCAATGCAAGTTGATACAACCTCTCTGGAAATCAGTTTGATGGACCCTCAGAAAAATGGACACAATTCTACCTGAGGACCCAGCTATTCCACTCCTAGGCATATACCCAGAAGATGCTCCAACATGTAATAAAGACACATGTTCCACTATGTTCACAGCAGCCATATTTATAATAGCCAGAAGCTGGAAACAACCCAGATGTCCCTCAACAGAGGAATGGATACAGAAATGGAATACTACTCAGGTATTAAAAACAATGACTTCATGAAATTCTTAGGCAAATGGATGGAACTTGAAAATATCATCCTGAGCGAGGTAACGCAGTCACAAAAGAATGAACATGGTATGTACTCACTGATAAGTGGTTATTAGCCCAAAAGTTCAGAATACCCAAGAGTCACTTCACAGCAACCACTGGGCTGAGTGTGACGTCCCAGATGCAGGAGTTGGAGAAGGGACTGAAGGAGATGAGGGAGTTTGTAGCCCCATGGAGGGAGCAACAGTGGCAACTGGCCTGACCCATTGATGCTCCTGGAGACTGATCTACCAACCGAAGAATACACATGGAGGGACCCATGGTGCTGGCCACATACGTGGCAGAGGAGGGTCTTGTTAGCCATCAGGGGGAGTAGAGGCCTTGGGCTGAAGGGTTTTAGATGTCCCAATATAGGAGAATGCCAAGGAGGGAAGATGAGAGTGGGTGGGTGGGTGGATGGTGGGGGAATACCACCATAGAGGCAGGGGTAGGGGGAGGGAATAGGGAGGTTCCAAAGGGGAGATCTGGAAAGGGGGAAACATTTGAAATGTAAATAAAGTAACAACAACAACAAAAAGAAACAAATTAAAGATCAAAAGCAGTTTTCACCTCTAAGAATTTAAAATGCATTACGATTTTTGTTTTTAAAAAAAGAAACAGTTATTGACTTTTTTTGCAAAATACTGTAATGGTCCTACTTAATTTCGAGGTGATAGTGCTTTAAATTGGAAAATTTTAAACCTTTAATAAAAGCATATTTCGGACGTTTCAGAAGCACTCAGCACAAAGGGAAGAATTCACAGTTGCAGGTCTGGGTGATGATAGGCAATGATAGCCTTAGTCATCTGCAGGAGGTCTTATAATTTTATTTCTTAAAGGTTAAAGAAATTATGTGGTATTTTGTATACTCTTAGTAAATGAGTTCATATGTTGGTTTGTATACATTTACTGAGTAAATAAAAAAAAACACAAAAGAAAAAAATAAAATGTGCACAGAAGAGACAATATTTGGTTCCTATATTATTTGGTCTTTGCCCTGTCTAAATATCTAGGGAAATCTAACCAATATAAATCAACAGTTTATCTGTAAAGCACAGCAAAGTGTCATAGCTCAGTGTTTACTGATTGCTTAATAAAATGTCAAATATCCAATAAGTATTTGGTTCACTTAACTATTTATTGGATCAGCAGAAATGGTTGTTGAGTTTGGCAGCTTTCTAAACAAAAGTTCAAGTGAAAGCAAAAGCCATTAAAAAGGACACAAGCACATCAGGAGAACTGAATGTCTCCATGGGAAGATATGGACAATCTTTACAGCAGACTACTTATTACAAAGTCATGTTTCTCAAAAGAATAAGGAAAAACAATTAGAATAAAAGTGGCTAAAACATGGATATGTAAGCTGGGTTAATAGTCTAGGCCATGTGTATTAACATGAAGTACAACACAGAACATGACCTTTGTCAATCAAGAGGAGCACCTATTGGCATAACTAAAAAGAATATAGAACAGAGTAATTTTTAATTATATATTGTATTTGTAAAATGCGTAGAGAATTTAAAAGAAAGTTACGTCCTATTTTAAGTATGCTATAAATATTAACTCATTTAATCCTTTCATGACACACAGTATTAAGAGAGACTGATGGCTACTTACTGTTTCACCCTTGAAGAAACGGACACGAGTGCGTCCCCGCCGGCACACAGAAGGAAGGTGGCACTCCAGTCACTCCAGCACAGAGAGCCTAGGCAGGGCTGTAAAGCAGACCCCGCAGCTGTGCTCAACGAGCGCTCTCCTCCAAAAGAAAAAGCCAAGCTACATTCCATGCACTGATTGAACTCATCTATGCTACTTGCAAAGGAATCCTGTCTTTTCCTTCACAAACAGGAAGTCACTTATGCTAGGTTTTTATTTTAAGCATGCACTAAAATTATGAGTCTTTAGCAGAAAGAATGAGTCCCTGCCAATCACTCTGACATGCTACTCAACAAATGGCACTAATAGCGGTGACAAGAGCGAGCACGTCTGAGCAGAGCTTTTTAAGAAGACTCTAGACCAGCCATCAAAAATACTGTTTTATCGAGTTAGGGCCTACGCTATATTCTGCTGCAGTGAAAGCTATTAGGTGATTCAGGTGACTACTTTACAGTGATGGATTTTCTTCTATTAAAAGAATGTGTTTTTAATCTTTCTTAGAAAAAGGAAGAAAACAATAAGAAAGTAAGAGTATTTCAAGAAGTTCAAATATTCTCCTTTTTTCTCAATAAAGAACATTTGGAATTTTATTTAAATGACTCTTACATCCAAATGTTCACTAACATGTACCATGTAACATCTTTCAGGCCGACTTACCTGTAGAGGCTCATGGCAATTTGTCTGATATTCCTACTGACTCGTCCTTATTTTTACATTGTCTTTTCAAGTATGTTTTCTAAGTAATCTTTCAATACCCTGAAAGCCAGAGGTATAGAAAATCTAGTTTCCAGCATGTGTAACTGTGTAGCTTGTGGAGTGATGCATATTTAATGAGTCTCTTGAAGGAAGGCAATTCCGTCAAATGCCATGACATGGATAAATGTTGAAGACACCTTGTGACATGAAAAACTCTGTCACGGAAGACAACATCAGTAAGATCCACCTGCATGTGAGGTAGAACAGTCTCCTGGTCATCTCTTTCTCCAATACTTGATTTTAGTATCACACTTCCTTTAGTACAGCCATGACAGAAGTAACTATACGATAGACTGTAGACAGACAGACAGACAGACATATTCACAGCACATTCAGACATAGGTATTGAAATACAGATACCTAATGCATTGCTTACATGTGTAGCAGGCTATGACACATTCATCAGTCAACGACAACAACGAAATTGTCTAACACCACAGTTCTCGGAAGGCCTCTCTTGTTAAGTGACATGTGACTATATTGTGAATACAAAAATGAATTAGGTGAATATACTGTTACAATTTCAAAGCTGACCAGAGAAGAAGAGCAAAGAGAAAAAACTCAATTTTTTTATTAAAGATATAAAAATTAAAGAACACTAATTTCACTGTGTACTATATTCCCAACACAAATGTACAGGCTTCATTATATTCTATAATATAATATATTTTATTATATCAATATGATATATAATATATCAATATATTAATATTTTGATATATTATATATCACTATAAGATTTTTTTGAACTGCATCGTACATTGCCCTGTATAAGAAAGTCATTCAAGAAGAGACAGGCAGTGAGACAGGCAGTGACAAATCAGACAGCTCTTGATGGATTCAGATCATCATGGAAGAATGAAGAGGTGAAGGAAACAAAGCTGAAAAATGTATATAATCAACTATGGCAGTTTGAGAATAAAATTAAAAACCCATATATACTTAATTTTAGAAACTGCTATGTGAATAAAAAGAAAATGGCCTAAAGAAATATAGCTAACTTACTCGGAACAGAAGTACAAAAGAAATTGAGGAAGGTAATGTTTTCAGTGAATAAGATACTACTGTGTAGACAAAAGAATACACATATCTCATATGTTACACAAACCATGACTTAAGAATGATTCAGAGGATTAGATGCACTATGAATCAATTTAAGAAAGAGGGCGACAGATGGACTTTTAGGGTGGTTTCAGTCCATGGTTGTATGCCATTGATGTGAACCTATGGACCACCATTGGTGCACATGGCACTAGAGCTTTTGATTTCATAGCTGCTGGCCATCAGAGAGTAAGACACAACGAGCCATGGAGAAGGCACATGCTCCCTGAGGATGGCCTAAGTGGAACAATTTCTCTCTCCAAAACTTATCTCCTACTTGCTCATTTTTTTGCAGCCTCAGTGGACAAGCCTACAATGAAAGCCGGGCGGTTAAGGTCCAGTCACGTCTTTACGACTGCAGTCGTCACCGGGGAACAGACTATCAATACATACATCGTTGTGGGTACGTCACAGTCCCTTAGTCTTCAGTCAAAAGTAAACTGAAAGCATGAGACAAACTGAAAACAACGATGGCATGGCATTTCGGTTTGTTTGGTGTGTGTTTGCCCAGTGAGTCATGATACTAAGTATATTTTTGAATTTTTCCTGGGTACTGGTCAGTTGGTGAGAACTCTTTCACGCTTCCCCAGCTTAAAGGGGACATTTGCCCTGCCGCCGTTTAGCATACTCCTAAGCAGACCTTAAATGTTGTGGACCTTGCGCACTTTACAGAGATGTATATTATTTTCTCCTTTTTATACAGTTTTCCTTAATTTTTAAATAATGTCCTTTGAAGTACAAAGCTTTGTTTTGTTTTATGAAGTTTAACTTATGTTTTATTCATTTTTTACCATTTGTGCTTTTAGTGTCATAGCCACAAAAGTCACTGTGAATCTGAAGTCAGATGGACCTAAGTGCACAATCGCAGGGAAGTCACGGGCCAAATGTTCACAAGAATGTCCTAGTCTGTCTGATGAGGATATCTAGAAGCATATAAAGCAATGTACACAACTGGGACACACAGACCATCTGAAAACCCAAGCCACCAACTTTAGAACCTGGGCAGGAAACACGAAAGATGAGCCTCAGACACAACACAGTGCCAGGAAGTATTTTTCAGAGATACCCACTCATCAAAAAGGAAATGCCATTTTACAGTGGAGGAACCTGCAGGACATGTCTCACTCTGCTGCTCAGAGCATCATCTGTAACTGTACAAATGTACCCTTTAGAGCCTCAACTAAATCTTATATAAACATTAGACTAACACAAGTTAAGGGAAATTCTACACAGTGACTGGTCTATATCTGTGTAAATATCAAAATCATAAAAGAGGAGAAGTAGTCATGGACCAGGAAAACTAAGACATGACAGCAATAACAAATGCTGGCCCACGGAGAGATTCTAGTGAAAAGAGAAAATAAAGGATATGACTGGAGAAATAGCAAACTCTGAATAAAGAAGAGAGCATAGACAGTAGCACCGTGGGAATGTTTCACTATGTTGCTGGGTTTTGTGGTTCCAGGATGACATCATGGTGACATTAGGGATGCTGAGTGAATGCTACTATTCTGTAACTTTTGTGTAATTTTGTAATTGCTCTACAAACCTCACAGAAAAGTTGTGCAATGATAATTTTACTCATTGCAAATAAAAATGAATGAAATTGTCAAAAATAATGCTATATTTTTCATAAATTTCAAAGATAATTATACAATATATCTAAATTTCATAATTTGAAAAATCTATGGTGTTTTCCTTCATTAAATAAGTTCAATTCAAGCAACAACCTTTTATGCAGAGCTAGTGGTGGGACTTATCAACACCTACAGTAAATAGTTCTTATATAAAAACACTTTTAATTGGGATTCAGAATATGTGATGGCACGTGAAGTTTTAAAGGTCTGTAAAAAGTAAGAGCCATGTCAATCCTGGGTCAGATCACGCTGCCCTCACACCAACTGTCCACAATCAGTTTCACGTACACAGCAATGGTTTCCCTCCTCTTTTAAAACCATTCTTAACTTTCAGAGTCTCGTCCTCAAATGCTGTGCATGCTGGTCCTGATTAGACCATAATTAAAGCTATTAAAGCTATTTAATAATAAATAATTAAAGCTATTGTGCATTGTAACTTCCTCATGCACATATTCAGATAATATGAAATCTGACATTCCTCCTACTTTTAAGTTTTACATGGTAAAAATTTGATTAACTGAACTTTTCAATCCTTTACATGCAGGATTAGACTATATATTGGAAAACTCAAGATGACAGTCATGAATTTGATTCAGCCAGACTTTAGTTATGTATCCTTAGGCAACTTAACTACTGGAAGACCCATTTTTAAAATCATTAACTGGAGCTCGTGACCATCTGAGACTTGTTTTTGAAGATTGAAAGGTCTGGTGGGAAGCCTGGCACTATCATTCCTATTCCTCTTTCTTTCTTTGTAATTAAAGCGCATAACTCCATAGTGTGGAAAGGAGAAACCGCAGCACTGCCCCTGGCCACAGGAAGCCATCAGGGTTCAGTCCAGGCGGAGACTTCAGTCAGCAGACTCTACTTCCGCTGGTACTGAGAAGGAGAGAGGGTGTGCCAGACAGACAGTGGCAAATCTTTCCCTAACAATGATCCACAATACTGAACACACACACACACACACACACACACACACGAGGTATTTACATGCAGTGCTGAAACATGGAAGACTCTATCTACTCTCAAGCACACGAAGCGTTAATGTGCGTAAGGATGTGCCACTGCAGGGTCTTGAAGAAAGAAGAATCTTATTTATTAGAAGACGTGCTGAGGAGTGCACACGTCGCTGCCCTTATGAGTAAACCCCATCCTCACAGACAAACATTCAGGAATGAGGTTTCATGGAGTGTCAATCACAGCACTAAAACGCAGGCTGATAAAAACAGTCTTTCTGGCCGGGCAGTGGTGGTGCACGCCTTTAATCCCAGCACTTGGGAGGCAGAGGCAGGCGAATTTCTGAGTTCGAGGCCAGCCTGGTCTACAGAGTGAGTGCCAGGACAGCCAGGGCTACACAGAGAAACCCTGTCTCAGAAAACCTAAAAAACAAAACAAAACCAAAAACCAAACAGTCTTTCTGATCCTTTTCACTCCTCAACTCAAAGAATGCAGTACGTACGGTTTATCTAAACGTAGGAAGTTGAACACGCATGACAAGCAGAAACAGAGCAAAGAGGAAGGCCAGTTACCAAAATACCAAAGTTGCCATGTCAGAATGGACCCAGAGGACTGACTACAGCAGAAGGTGCCAGGGCATACACATGGGTTTGGTTGGAACAAAGACTCTTAGCAGCATTTAAATAAATGAACTGGGGTCGATGACTGGGTAAAAGATTCCCACCCCTGAACTGTTAATTATTTTAGGAAGTCTTTTGTTAGAGTGAAGAACTAGGAGACTAGAAAACAAGGAATCCAGCCTGAAGGTTAAAAAGAAGAGGGGAGAGGCTGAAAATTATAGACCTGTAAGTCTAGCATCTATATTAGGAAATGAATTTGAGATGATACTCATGGATGAGCTTAATGATACATGTGGAGAAGTACAATTTAATAGCAGTGAGTCAGCATGGACTTACCAAAGGCAATCATGTCAGAAAAATTCTTCCTTTTTTATGTTGAAGTAATAATTGGTTTTTGTAAAGGAAAACCAATGAAAAACTGTCAGGTATTTCAGAGTTTTGGGCCTTTTCATAAAATAAACTATTGCACTGCACAGAATGTCATGACATGTATCAGGTATCACACTGACAGCGGGTATGGAAGGAGCGGTTGGAAACAGGGGCCAGAGCCCTAGGAAAGGACTGCCCTGTGGTGTGCAAAGCTCTGCAGGGCAAAGCACCCAGAGCTGACTGCACACCAGGAACATGCATTGGACAAAGGACGTGCAAATGCGGAGCTCACGAAGACAAAGACAAGTGGGCTGGGGAAGAATATCAAATTTAATCTAAGTATAAATGTGTGTAGAAAAAATGAAGTAAGTATAGCGTAATGTAAATGGTACTGAATTAGTTATAATTAGAAAGGAAGACAAAAGGACACGGGGTTTTGATAACAGTCAAACTTCCCCGTTCCCATATTTATAACTGCTATGAAATAAAGTGGAATAAAACACATCGTGAATATAAAGTGTAATGTAGAAAAGAATATGAGACCCAGCTCTGTAAACACAGCATGGTAAACATACATCACATCACTCAATCCAGACAATAATTTAACATACTATTTAAGTGATTATGTTTTAGTATGTAGAAAAAGGAAAAATTAATTTAAATATGAAAATATATATCAAACTAAAATACTTTAAAGTGCTGTATCATGGCTGAGTACGTCCTCCTTCCTGAAGATGCACACCACGCTATCACTGCCTCCAAGGGTCTCAGCTTCACAGAGAGAAATGTGAGACAGGACAGACGCCGACCACATTCTACTGGGGCTTTGGTGGGAATCTGCCCATGAGCACCATGAGGGGCCAGAATGGCAAACACACTTCCACACTTCTGCCACTAGAAGTCTTTCTTCTCTGGCCGATCCATGGACCTTAAGCTTCTGGTCCCTGCAGTGAATTTCTTTGACACCATCTTTCTTTGGGCTGGGTTTACAGAACTGTAAGATGTAATTATCGAAGAGAAAAGAACTGCAAATAATTTGGTGTGGTTGGTGTGCGTCAACACAGACCATATGCAGCTCTGTCTCAGGGTGCACTGGATGTGCACCAAGCTTACTCTTGAATAAGAGAAAGGGCAGAAGTGCAAACATTCCATCAGATGCAGATGGTGTAATTTTGGTTTTGACTAGAGTGAATGTATCAGTGGTTACACTAAATTTGAGTACTAAGTAAAAGACAGAGTTTTATGTAGGAGGTTGCTACTGAACACCGGATTAGACACACACCGGAATCATGTGCTGTGTATAGGTTAGCTGTCGGGGTAGGACTACATGAATTGTGGCAAGAGGCATGGCTAAAACAGAAAGGGAACATTTCATTAGTGTAAGGAAATACACAGCTGTATCTCATGATGTGTGAATGTGTCTATGTATGTATGTATATAACACATCTGAAAATTCTATATGTATCCAGTGATAAATCTTTAAAGTATGAAAAAGCCAAAATCACCAGACTGAAGTACCCGATGAAAACACACAAACCTCTAATCATAGGAGATGTACACTAAGTTTCCCAAGAACGGTTGACAGTGACACTCTTCAAAATAAAACAAAGGCCAGGACAGCGGCTGGCGTGAGACTCAGATGGTCACAGCTCTTGTCATACAAGCCCACCAATTTGAGTTAGATTCTTAAAGCCCGCCGTAGATCAGAAGCCACTCCTGAAGGTTGTCCTCTGACGCCCATGCACGTGCTGTGGCATGTGCATGCACTCCTCCGCTCTCCCCAACAGTAACACATGCACATGCCTGAAGTAGAAACTCAAGAGAGAACGCACCAAACCTTCTAGCGGTGTGCTACAGTTCCTTGCTGCTTCCCTGGTCTCAGGCTGACTGGAAACGTGCTGAGGCAAGGCACGTGGAAAACACGTGGTCTGGAGGGTATAAACAGGCCTCCACAGAGTGACGGACACAGAGCTTGGCTTGCTGGGACAGCTAGCTGTGCAATGCTTGCTGGGCTCACGTCTTCACTGACCTTTACTTCCCTGAGAGAGGCACAGCTTAGAACTTCTGCTGTTCCTGTTGGTCCCTCCTGCTGACTCGAGCCAAGGCGAGTCCTGGCTTGTTCTGCTACGTCATGTCACCACTGTTGCTAACCTGACTCTACTGAATTAGACTGCTGGTGTATCCGTGAGGTGTTTGTGAGTGAATCAACTGCTGATTTCCAGACAGCACAGATGGGAGTTGCTCCAAAGAACCTTTCTAAACAGATCTACCTCCCCCATATTCTTTCTTTCCCCTACCTCTGGTGGGTGGTAGGTTACAAGGAAGACAAACACATTTAAGAACCATCATTAAAAATGGGATTTGAAGACAATTAAAACTACACATGCCTTTACAGACGTAACAAATGAAATTAAATTTCGAACAATACTATGAACAAACTGAATGAGGCTCAGTAGGAAAACCAGGCTCTTATCCCACTGCTAGCCCTCTAGCCTCTAACAGGCAAACTTGTCTATTCACCCACACTTACCATGTGCTGGAGACAAAGAGAACCTAGGGCCATCCACCTCATGAGCCTCATACAGGGAAGTGGAGCCCTTTCTTCAAATGTTTGTCATAGCCAGTGAGACACCAAAGCCTATCATTATGCAGCATCTAGAATCACTAATACATGGGACACACAGTCTATCCATCTAGTCTAGAACATAAAACAGACACGAGATACCCTCTGTGATGAGGTTCTACCTTTCTTTAACAAGTTAAGAGATATTATACCCCAAGCAGTGTCTATCATAGACCTCTACTTGGCATGACAGCAGCTCACAAGAGACTCCATTCTGTTCCCAAGCAGCCAGAGAACCAGTCACAGCAGGTAAAGGCTCTGCTGACCCTCTTTGGCAATGCAGTACACAGCCTGAAGCCCTTTGTAGGACAGTACTTCCAGCACTTCTGCTGTATTGCTTTCATGCTGACGAAGAGCCTGGGAGTATGGATAGTCAAAATAGTCTAACCTGACACCATCTGCTTGTGTGAGTTCTAGTTGATAAACTGATTATAAAACTTCTAAGGTGCCAACTCACCAAAACAGAAAAAGGAGAGACATTTGCTTTTGCTTGTCTCCCAAAATATCCCTGCATACAACAGAGGTCAAGAAATTAGGTACCCCACTATTTCTTCAAGATACCGATAATATGAACTATTTTAAATGGAAAGAATCTACCAGTATCAAACTTGACATAGTCAACCGTTATCAGATGCATTAAAAATAATTATCCTAGCTTAATTTATCTACCAAGTTCTCTGATGTGGATATCACATGAGCAAGACTACATACCTGAAAACAGCCCTGCCTTTAGGAAAGGTTTCCCTTGCTTTCTACACACACAGCCTGTTTGACAGCCCTGCCTATGATCCGGGCCACAGAGTATCCTGAGCTAACAGTTCCACTGCATGCCTCATCCAATGGCTCCCTCACAGATGTATACTAAGAAATCCAAGGCATGGCAAACCAGCCTGTTTTGAGCACATGGGCAGAGTGAGAAGCAAAGATGAGTAGCCATTCACTTCAGCAGACCAGGATCCACTGGCTGGATTTCCCATGGTGCTGTTACGACCACATCACAGGACACTCACCTGCTGACTTTAGGGAGCATTCCTTCTCAAACAAAACACATGCCCTCAGCCCTATGTTTCCTTGATGTGCAGAGATTCTATACCCAGGGACATTTTTCAATTAAATAGAAAGCTGGGTGTCAAGAATCATTTTTGCTTTACCTAGAGTCTCTGCAATATATGACACATTTCATCATATCTGATTTCATTCCAAGAGGTAGGAACAATCTGGTAGCCATCCCACACAGGCTCATCTCTTCTTCCTTGCGGAAACCATTCAAGTGCTTGAGTCACCTCCTCAGTCCTATTCTTCCAACCTCCATGTTTTTATGGGAAAACAGAGGTATAAAGAATACAGCATAACATTTTAGATAATAAAAATAAGCTTCACCAATTAATAAAAACAAAACCTCTAAAACTCTGACATCAGTATCTGACTATGCTTTAAATATTTGCTATTAACTTTGATGCTCCACAATAATTTTGTTAGATTTGCATATGTGATTAAAATATAGGTGAAAAGGCCTATTTCCATGCAGAATGGGTAAGGAGCAAGACGGACCTCCACACGGGGCCAGAAAACAGGCTCTCTCAACACTGGGTTCCATGAGAAGAAGTCACAATGCTCTAAGAAGAGCATCATGCCCACTGTGGAGAATGAGATCTGTTAAGAACACAAATGCAAATTTTAATGTTTCCATTCCTTACCAGCATGCAAGTATGCGAGGTCCGGGTTCTCAATGTCAGGATGCTGCTCTTTCAAGTGGTTTCGGAATTCCACAGGGACATTCGTCCCATAGTCACATTTTGGGCAGTTGTACATCTTGACACCTTCATGTTTGCCAGTGTGTAAAATGTGTTTGCGGATATTCTCAGCACAATTTGACCTATCAAGTAAGAAAGAAAATGGAATTAAGTTAAATCAGTGTCACTACATCACAGATGCTGATCCAGCCCTCCTGGCAGGCGTTTCTAGATGCTAAGTAGTACCACCTGATGATTGTCTGTTCCATAACCAAGGTCCTAAGGTGGTCTTTTGCCTCAGCAATTCACCTCTGTGTAGAAACAGAGGCACAAAATCCCAGCCTGTATGTTTAGTATCAAATTGTTCTGGTACGACTTGAGCACAGTGAACATGTTTGCTTATGCATCAGGCCATATCAGCAAATGAATGCCACTGAGCTCAGAGAACCAAGAAAACAAAGCCTTCTCTTCTTAGTTCTGCCAGGAAAAGCTGTTTCCCTCCACTTATGGTCCTGAGACAGCCTCAAGATAGAAAGGGAACTACAAAGAGCCCCTTGATTTGCTCCATATTAGGGCAATGTGTTGATACCTGAAAGTTCCCTGCAATGGTGGAGTTTCAGAAGGAGATTGGACACTAGTCAAGGGCCCACTAGTCAACGAAAACAGAAATGAGTAACAAAGTAAGACAAACATTAGGACTCCTGGAAGACACTGACGAAGTATGAAACCCTGCAACCATTCTTAGAAAAAAAGGCTTCCTGGCTCTGTACTCCTCCCTGTTCCGGAGACAGCTGCATCTTCTCATGTAGTGCCAACTTTGTCCTGTAGACAGGATGGTGAAGGTTGATGTGAATGGATTTGGCTGTATTGGGCGCCTGGTTACAGGGATGCCTCTTGCTCTGTACTTGGCAAAGTGGAGATCATTGC
Source organism: Rhynchomys soricoides (assembly GCA_019843965.1). Classification (NCBI taxonomy): domain Eukaryota; kingdom Metazoa; phylum Chordata; class Mammalia; order Rodentia; family Muridae; genus Rhynchomys; species Rhynchomys soricoides. The sequence continues at coordinate 308,799 of JADRCH010000107.1, read as the reverse complement.
CATCAATGACCCCTTCAATGACCTCAACTACATGGTCTACGTGTTCCAGTTTAACTTCACCCATGGCAAGTTCAATGGCAGAGTCAAGGCTCAGAATGGGAAACTTGTCATCACCATCTTCCAGGAGTCAGATCCCGCTAATATCAAATGGGGTGATGCTGGTGCTGAGTAAGTCGTGGAATCTACTGGCGTCTTCATCACCATGGAGAAAGTGGGGCCCACTTGAAGGGTGGGGCCAAAAGTTTCATCATCTCCACTCCTTCTGCTGATGCCCCCATGTTGGTGATGGGTGTGAATCATGAGAAATATGACAACTCACTCAAGATTGTCAGCAATGCATTCTGTACTACCAACTGCTTAGCCCCCTTGGCCAAGGTCCTCCATGACAACTTTGGCATCGTGAAGGACTCATGGCCACAGTCCATGCCATCACTGCCTCTCAGAAGAATGTGGATGGCCTCTCTGGAAAGCTGTGGTGTGATGGCCATGGGGCTGCCCAGAACATCATCCCTGCATCCACTGGTGCTGCCAAGGATGTGGGCAAGGTCATCCCAGAGCTGAATAGGAAGCTCACTGGCATGACCTTCTGTGTTCCTACCAATGTATCCATTGTGGATCTGACATGCCGCCTGGAGAAACCAGCCAAGTACGATGATGTTAAGAAGGTGGTGAAACAGCCATCTGAGGGCCCACTAAAGGGCATCCTGGGCTACACTGAGGACCAGGTTGTCTCCTGCGACTTCAACAGCAACTCTCACTCCTCCACCTTCGATGCTGGGGCTGGCATTGCTTTCAATGACAACTCTGTAAAGCTCATTTCCTGGTATGATGTTGAATACAGCTACAGCAGCATGGTGGTGGACCTCATGGCCTACATGGACTCCAAGGAGTAAGAAACCCTGGACTACCCACCCCAGCAAGGATACTAAGAGCAAGAGGAGGCCCTCGGCTGCTGAGGAGTCCCTGTCCCAACTTGGCCCCCAACACTGAGCATCTCCCTCACAATTTCCATCCCAGACCCCCATAGTAACAGGAGGAGCTGAGGGAGCCCTCCCCACTCTCTTCAATATCATCAATAAAGTTTGCTGCACCACCATCCAAACCCCCCCCCCCAAAAAAAAAGAAAAGAAAAAAGGCTTCCTGAGTACCCAAGGTTGAGAAATGCTACTTAGTAGAGACATGGTATGCTACACTACAGAAGAACAGGAGTCACTTTGGTATCCAATGTTCAATTAGATCACGATGCTTGCTTTTCATAGAATGTATTAGGAAGGTGGGAACGGTTATAGCCAAGAGGTTTACATTATCCTTGTATTATCACTCACATGTAAAGGTAGCAAGCAAGTCTGGGCATTGAAACTACGTGTGTCTCTTTTTATGCACTCCTAAGAGAAGCTGGATCAGGACCTGCAGGTCATGGAGCAATGAATGAAAATAACATGAAGAACAGGATTCCACAGACAGGGAAAGGGTGTTTTCTCCCATTAACAGAATAATAAATGTGAAAAAAATAAGTCACTCTATGCCAGGGAAAGCTAAAGTACTAGAAAGAAAAACATCAGAATGTTAAAACAGCTAATACTGCAATGCCTGACTCTATTTTCCAAAAATACTTGAAAATTTATATACAAAAAAAAAAAAAAAAAAAAAAATCAATACCAGGAGAATGGTTTGCAGAGAACAGGAACTACAGAAACTTCCTACCTAAGAATGAGGTGGGCTAGGGCTTGGCCAAGGAGCTGTTAAATATATCTGAGCTCAGACAGAACATGCATAAGCTAGATGATACACATTCACACATGTCATTTCTCTTACAGCTGATTACACATCTGTTTTGCCCTCTTACTAATCAACAATGAAAAAGAAAAGAAAAGCACCCATCTGTACCACCCTGGCCTAGTGAACGGGACACAGCCATCGGAGTCCCTGAGGGAATGCTGTGGCTTAGGATGGCGTGATTTCCCAGGCTCACATGCTAAAGGCTGCTCCCCAGCTGACTGTGGTATTCTGGAAGGTGCTGTACACTTCAGAGAGTAGGCCTGCTCAGAGGAACTAGGTCACTTGTGGCATGCACTAAGAGAGGTTCCACCTTGCTCTGTCCCCTTCCAATCTCTCTCCTCTGCTTCCTAATCTCCATGAGCTGAACACTTGTGTGTGATGTATGTCTGTCCTGGTGTGTAATGGTCTGTGCCTCCTCAAGCAGGGTCCAAAGCAGTGCATCCGGCCAGCCTTGTACATTTAGCTCTCCAAAACTGTGGGCTAAAATAAATCTTTCCACCTGCTAAATTGCTTCTTTCAATTATTTTGCACACTGACATGAGAATCTCTAAGTGACAGTCTAGTACATGGTTCTGGTTTCTGTTTGGAAAGCCCTTTTGTACTCAAGTATGCTAGAACAATACTTATCACATGGTAAGTTTTCAGCACAGTATACAGAAGCAAGGACTGCAGAACCACGTCAATGTAAAGACACCCATGGGATCAGGCTAAAGGAAGCCTGACCAAACAAACATCACCTTCTGCATTAGTAAAAAAGAAGAGCATTTTCTGAATTGTGTAGATAGCTGGGGAATTATTGCAAAGTATTTCTGAAGTTTTGTAGATCTCTAATTTATTTCTGACAGCAGCAAGATATTTGCTAAACTCATCATTGTTTACTGATGCTGGAGAAAACAAATACACAGCTATCATTACACTTCATTAGTACTGTGCTTATTGTGATTTTATAAATATTATATATATGTATATATTACACATACAGAAAGAGATAGATAGATAGATAGATAGATAGATAGAGAGATAGAATATAAAGAGAAACACGAAGGCATGTGGGGGTAATAATAGTTTCTGGCTAACATAGACGGTGTCTGTGCTCAGCATAACGAAAGTCTGAAGATTACTGAGATGACAGTTGCTGGTGAATACACCAAATCCCATAAAGTTTTCCAGCTTCAGTGAATATAAGACATGTATGCTAACTCTGGGTTAAGATTACAGGCCTCATGTCCCTGTCACTAGGAAGACACATACTAACAGGGCTGAGATTCCAGAGTGAAGAAGCCACCACCTGCTATCTTTATGTGAGTACAAAGCTCTTACTGCGTTTTTCACTCAGACGCCACTCTGCCTGATGTGCACAAAAAGCTGACTATCACGTATGTGCTGCTCCTCTTCCCCGTAGACTGACTGGCTGTATGGATCCATGCCCCCATGGACACATGCATGCAAGATGCCCAAAGCAAGCACCCCGAGGACAGAGGAGGCACAGACTGAGGGGGCCATTTTGTCCTTGAGCAGTACTCCTCTGGCCTGGACTTCCATCTCTGAATTCCTCTCCTTTGCCACAAGAATTTCTATATGCCAAAAAGTTTATTCCTGTACCCAACTATCTCCTTGTATATCCTCTCTTCTGCAAAGCTAAAAATTCTTAGAAATATGCTAAGGAATTCTATGCCCACTTCCAATCCTCAGATGAGCTCTCTACCTCAAGCGCCCCAGGAGGAGACCCAGGAGACCCTCTCTGGATAACGAAGACTGCAAAGCAAGAGAGCATCCTCTCAGGGACAGAACAGGACAGTCTGGGAATCCTGGTTCTGGACCTGCACAAAGATGTGCCATATGTTCCCCCACCCCTGGCTACCGTTCCAACCCCGTAGGCTGCTAAGGGGCAGGTGATAATTTAGGCATGAGGTTAGGCAGCCCAGCCTAACACATTGTTTCCAATGTGTGAACTTGAACCCTCGATATATAAGGCTCTGTAATCTAAGGCAGTTACTTTAATTCTGAGCTCTCCTCCCCTTAGCTACGAAATAAAGATTAAGAGTTAAATCATCTGAACCCCGAATTTAATCTTTACAGGAAGGCAGGTGCCAAGCACACAGTTTCACAAGGATCCTAGAACGGTTCAAAGCTGTCTACAGGTTCAGGTTTAGACTCGAGGTCTTCTAAGTTAGCACAGAGGAATAAAGGGCAAAGTGTGTGGCACATGCACCCAGGATCTGGCACACCAGCCATCACCCGAGACAAGCCATTAAACTTGAAGATCTCATCACAATGATGGCATCTGCCATTTCTAAGTCCAAAGGCTATAACTCCAGGTACAGTGAACTCCACTATGGGATCAGGAGAGGGAAGTTTCTCTACGTGGCTCCTAAGGCTGAAGAAATCCCTCAGGAGCTGCCAGGACCAAAACCCCAACTACTCTTTTGATAAGAACAACATTATTTAACAGTTTTTAAAACTTCTAGGTGGTGGTGGTGCATGCCTTTTGTCCCAGCACTTAAGGCAGGTGGATTTCTGAGTTCGAGGCCAGCCTGGTCTACAGAATGAGTTCCAGGACAGCCAGGGCTACACAGAGAAACCCTGTCTCGAGCTAAGGAGTTATTAAAAATTAATCCTTTGAAAACTCCATGCACGCATACGACGCATTCTGAGCATACTCGCCCCTACTACCTATGGGCCTACTTCACCCAAACAGCTCCCCTCTTCTCCCAATTTTAGATCCTTTAAATTTTCTAAAACATTAATTAAGTATGCATGGACGCCCCATGCTACTGTGTGCACGCGTGCGCACACTCTCGTGCATGTATGTCTATATGTACTTGTGTCTCTGTGCGTGTGTGTGTGTGTGTGTGTATGTAAGTCAGATGAGGACTTCTCTCCCTCTACCATGTTCATCTTGTTCATCCAAGTAATCAAACTCAGGTTCTCAAATATGCCAGCAAGCACTGTGACTTCCAGGCCATTTTCATTGACTTCCAAACCCACTGAGTCCAACTTGTGGCTGACTATTTATGCATTGGTATGAAACACCCTTAAAGAAAATGTATTCTCCCTTCACTAGAGACTACTGACTAAGAACATAAGTGAGTAAGCTAACTGCCTTAGTTATGGTTTCTCTTGCTGTAAGAAAACATCCTAACCAAAAAGGGTTCATTTCATTTATACTTCTACATCATAGTCCATCATCAAAGCAAGTCAGAGCAGAAACCTAGAGGCAGGAGTTGAAATCATGGAGGGGTGCTGTCTACTGTACTGCTCCCTATGGCTTGCTCAGGCCACTTTCATATAAACCCCAGGACAATCTGTGCAGGTGTAGTACTGCCCACAATAGATCAGATCCTTCTACATCAATCACTAATTGAGAAAAATACCCCACAGGCTGGCCTAAAGGCCAATCAATTGTGCTTCCCTTTTCTCAGATAACACTAGCTTGTATCAAGTTGACAAACAAACAAATGAACAAATGCCAGGACAATGAATCTTTGTCACTCTAAACCAGGCAGTACTATTAAACATAACCTTCCCTTTCCTGCTTATTCCCAAGATGCCATGCGTTAATCTTAAGGTGACAATATAAAACACAGTATATCTTCAAAAGCCCCATGGTCTTTAAAAATTAAAATACTTTAAATGTTCAGTCTCTTTAAGACATGAAAAGTCTCTCTCAAAGTCCAAACCCTCTCTAAAATGTCCAATGTCTCTCTAAAATGTCCAATGTTTCTCTAAAATGTCCAATCTTCTTAAAGTTCCGAAGACTTTAAAAGGTCAGTTGCTCACCTGTGACCTCCTGTAAAATCAGAAATTCACATTCAATACTTCTTTTACTTCAAGAAAGAAGAAGTGGGACACTGTCACAATCAAATCAGAGCAAACCAAAGCCTAACTCTAAATATCTCTATGTCCAATGTCTGGCTTTCACTCAGGATCTTGTGGGCTCCAAGGGGCGTGGGAGCCAAACTTCTCTGGTTCTGCTCTTCAGAGCATACACAACTTGTTGTTTGGCTCCACAGCTGCTGCTGTCCTTGGGTGTCATCACTTGGTATTAACATCTCCAAAATCCTGGGGTTCTGCTGCAATTGGGCTGCACCTTTACCAACTGCCTCTCCCCGTATGTGTTCAGGTAGCTGTCACAAGTTTCCAAACCTCAGTCCTGGGGTTTCCACTACATCTGTTATAGGAGCGGATGTTAGAGGTTTCTTATAGTAAAAGGTGAGGGATTTTAAGTTTATAGCTCATGCCAAGGAAGAAAAGTGAAACAATGTACATTTGAAAATTATACTTATGAAATCACCACTATCAAATGACGAGGGAGGGCTTACAGGTAACAACTTATCTCAGAGGTAGAAAGGACTTCTGACAAACCAAAGAGACTGCACAATGAAGTCCAGATAGATGGCATCATATACCTCAAAAATTGCAGAAGTGAGCCAGTCCCACAACACCCAGAGGAAGCTCCACTTCTAGTAGACAAAACCCAAGGATAATAAGTATAGAAGAAAGCAAAGATTCCCAACTTAAAGGGCCAGTAAATATCTTCAACAAAATTATAGAAGAAAACTTTCCTAACCTAAAGAAAGAGATGCCCACGAACATACAGGAAGCCTACAGAATTACAAATAGACTGGACCAGAAAAAAATTCTTCCTGTCACATAATAATCAAAACACCAAATGCACTAAACAAAGAAAGAATATTAAAAGCAATAAGGGAAAAAGGTCAAGCAACATATAAATGCAGACCTATCAGAATTACACCAGACTTCTCACCAGAGACTACGAAAGCTAGAAGATCCTGGGGAGATGTCATACTAAGAGAACACAAATGCCAGTCCAGGCTGCTATACCCAGCAAAACTCTCAATTACCATAGATGGAGAAAACAAGATATTCCATGACAAAACCAAATTTACACAGTATCTTTCCACAAATCCAGTCCTACAAAGGATAATAGATGGAAAACACCAATACAAGGAGGGAAACTACACTTTAGAAAAAAGCAAGAAAGCAATCTTCTTTCAACAAACCCAAAAGAAGATAGCCACATGAACATAAAAATAACATAGAAAATAACAGGAAGCAACAATCACTTTTCTTCAGTATCTCTTAAGATCAATGGACTCAATTCCCCAATAAAAAGCCACAGACTAACAGACTGGATACGTAAAAAGGACCCAGCATTTTGCTGCATACAAGAAACGCACCTCAGACAGACACTACCTCAGAATAAAATGTTGGAAAACAATTTTCCAAGCTAATGGTCCCAAGAAAATGCTGGAGTAGCCATTCTAATATTGAATAAAACCAAATTTCAGCCAAAAGTTATAAAAAATTATAGGGAAGGACACTTTGTACTGGTCAAGTAGAAATATTTAAGGGGTAACTTCAGCAAGTGTTATAGGTATCTGATGAGTCTCAGTGTAATGGCCTTCAGAAACACAAAGGAATGTTGCTCTTTGCTCAGAGTGAAGCTAACATATCTTCAAGGGAGAACATCAGAGGTATTTGAATTTTATGTTCACATTAGGGAGGTGATGCCTGTATATTTTAGAAGGCTAATATTTATTTTCTCTGAATTTATTGAGGAGTTGTCAACTTATTTCTAGTTGAATGTGACAGTAGTAAGGTTTTCAAAACCTACTGAAAACAAGTAACATTAAATGTGTGATTTATGAGATTAGGTTGTGTGCTATTTTGGCTGAAGTCAACTTTTCCTTGTCATTTCAAAGGAGAAAATTGAATGGCCTATAAAACTGTAAGAGTTGATCTGTCAGAAATAATTTCCAATTGCATGATGTTTTTACAAAGTGATTTAATTTATTTTAATCATATTTATAATGTGAAATTATAAGATGATGATAATATTGGCTTCTAAAGTTCTAGCCTAGGAAATATCATTTTAATTATTATAGAAATGTCTGCAAGTAATTTCATAATTTATTATTTCTGTATTTAATTTTGACATGTTTCTCATTATATATAATACTGTAATAGAGATCCCACAGTACATACATATTTTTGTCAACATAAATTCCTAGAAATAAGTTTACTAGATAAAATTTTATGCACAATTTATATTTTGGTACTTGTTGGTAAACGGTTAATTAGAAGTATTGTATTGATCTGTACTGCTATATGGAACATTTCTGTAAAATTCCCTAACAAATTTTATTATAAAAAAATTTGCAGTACTTAAGTTATTTAAATGAATATAGGCACTAAATAGCTAAGAAATGAACCTAACTATGTAACAACTCAATGTGAAATTGACCTAAATTATTCTAAAAGTATTCAAAAATGGGAAAAGTTTGGAGTGGAGATGGTGTATTCACATATATGAAATATAAAAAAGCATAATCCATGTAGAGTGTTGTGTGTGTGTATATGTTTATGTGTGCCTGTGTGTATATTTGTTAATTTGTATATATATAAAATTATTATTTTAAAATGACATATTACTTTGGACTACTGCTTGTCCAAATTATGTTTATAAATAAACACACACACTCACACTCTTTACATGCAAAGAATCTTCATTATTCTATCTGGACCTCTGAGAATATGTTATCCCCCTCTCTCCTTCTGTTTGAGAGTCAGTACACTGTGAATCTCAAAACGATGTTACGTTATAAGCAGGCATTCTACCTCTGAGCACACATGTGCAGTGAGGTCAGCTGCCATTGCTGCATTTGCATCTGCTGTACAGCACAACATAAGTGCCACATACAGCCAGCTACACTGTCTACTCTCTATACTGTTTACCACAGCACACTAGCAACAAAATCCAGCATCACTATATATAGTATCTGCTACTTAGAAAAATACTGAAAGAAAGAAAAAACCCTCTAACTTTTATTCAGACGTAAAGTGAATGTTATGCATAATGAAGGCTGGAATCATAAAGTCAAAATATAGATTTCAGGACACAAATACTGCAAAATTCTCCAAATCAAAATCCATAAATATAAGAAAATGTATTAGAAATAATATATAAAGCTTCCATGAAAGTTTATAAAGCCTTCCCCAGAAAGTTCTGTTCTCAAGAGGCCAGCAGGTGCTAAGAAATACTATGAGCACAAAAGCAGGGAGGTGAGGGGGCTCCTTGTTCATTAGGCCAGGGAAGCACTGCACACTGCAGATGCTGAGGGGGCTCCTTGTTCAGTAGGCCAGGGAAGCACTGCACACTGCATTCTACTCATGGAGACTCACAATGTATACCGCAGGAAAAGTTTCTGAAGGTTTTACCTTTAAAATGTTTACTTAGAATGTTGATTTTTAATTATGTGTATATACATGGCAGCAGGTGTGTGTGAGTGCAGGAGTCTCCTTAGCCCAGAGAAGGGTGTTAGGTCCTCCGAAGTTAAAGTTACAGGAGGCTGTAGACCATCTGCTTTAGACAGTGGAGACTTAACTCTGTCCTCTGAAAGTGTAATAAATGCTCTGACCTACTGAGCCATCTCTCCAGCCACAAAGTGTTTATTTTTGTTAAGTAATTTGCTCCCAAACGTTCTGATCACACTACTCTATGAGAACACTGTTTCATAAGACCGTCTCAAGGGTCAGCAACAGTCTACAAACGAAGGGATAATAAGAAAAACGCCCGTTTTCTGTTACTATAGCTAGTCTTCCTATTACAAACAATGCATCACAAAATTATCACCAATTGTTTTCCTGTATATAAAGAGTGATTTTAACTTGTTTGAATAAAACAGAGTCACTTCAACAGTTGTAAATACCACTGACTGCTGTACTTGCAAAGTTTATCGGGTAAGTACATACATATATATATTTTTTCTGACTGTTCAAACTTCTTTAACTCATTTGTGAAAATAATAACTCTGTCATTAAGTCCTAATAATTCTATTAAACTAAGCAGTAAACCCATATTTACCTAAATGTCTAGAGAGCAGGTTTGCAGAGTCTTAGTAATAGCAATCCAAATGAATACAGAGTAATTCAAAGAAAATCTTTACAGCAACACAAGACCATCCAGTTTTCAAGCCAGTGTTATCTAATTATAAATTCCCTGTGCAGGCCACCAGCCTAGGGAAGATTGCAAAGCCCCAGCAGAGAGGGATTCAAGGCCTCCAGGAGCTGCAGCCTTCCACTTAAGCTACCAGAGTTTGTCTCCTCAGGCCAAGGCAGCCTGAGAGATACATACACCCCTTTACCATCGATGTTCTCACTGAGGACCCACAAGGAAAAAAAAACTAAATAGTTTTAAATTATTGATCACCTATTCCGCTTATTTTAATGTTGGTTGAAATCAGCAAGAATAAAGAAATCTGTGGGGTTTGGAGACATGCCTCGGAACATAAGATCATTAGCTGCTCTTCCAGACTTATCAGCTTTCACAGGGCAACTAACGACTGTTCATGAATCCAGTTCTAGGGACCTGGGGCCCTTTTTGGACATTTTCAGGCAGCACTGGATGAGTGAGGTACACAGCCATACATGCAAAGCACCCATAAAGTAAAAATAAGTACAAATATATCTTAAAAAATTCAGACTGCCGAGTCTAATAAGGAACTTGTCATAGATGCTCAGCATATAAATGTCACTTGGAGTGCTGAGCCAAGGACAGCCAGGAACAAAATAGAGAACACAAAGGTTTCTATATGTCGAGAGTAAGGATACACTTTCCAATGAATAGGTACAAGGGGCTGTGCAATCAGTGCTAATCACTCAGCAGCAGCTTACATGTGGGGAGTGGAGGGTGGTCAGCAGCAGATCACATGTGGGGAGTGGTCGGTGGTCAGCAGCAGGTGACATGTGGGG
>JADRCH010000107.1:286722-298235 GCA_019843965.1 Rhynchomys soricoides | reverse complement strand
TGTGGGGAGTGGTCGGTGGTCAGCAGCAGGTGACATGTGGGGAGTGGAGGGTGGTCTTCCCTCCTCCTATTCCTCCTCCTAACTCCTTTATTTTACTTTTTTTATTGATTAATTTTTTTCTGAACCAAACACTCCCCTATCCTGCCCTGGCTGGTCATGAACACTTAAGGTCACGCAACACTTTTGCTTAGATTCTCAAGTAACTACAAGTACAGGTGCATGCCAAGTACATGAGTCTCGCTGTCCAAAATTAAAACTATTCAGGCTTTAAGTCTTTAAAGCAGAAAAAACCCTAATTATAAAGATGAGAACAAGAAGTATTTTTATGGTCTTGATTTTAGTGTTTTCCTGAGGAAAATATAAAATTTACATGCTACCAAAATACTTAAGAAAAGCTCCCTCCTGAGCTAAGTTGCTATTTAACTTGTACTATAAATAACAGGCAGAAAATATATATATTATATATATAAAACATATATAAACAGGTGACTTAGAGATTATAAAAGGAGTACTTATGATTAATTTTTAAAGTATAAAACTCTCCACCGTGATAAAAGACAAATAAACAGTACATATACGTAAAGAGTGTGGTGATGAATGCCTCTAGAAACAAAGGGAATACAAATGACAAACTAAAGGTACAGAAAGTCTAAAAGTAAGAAGACTAGCAGCTTCAAACATCAGAACTGAAGAATGAACACAGATGGTAACTGTACAGGAGAGGACCTCCAGCCCGGAACCCAGCAACAGGTCCTACGGGCCAGGTACAAGTCTGCCTCTGCTTATCCTAGCATTCTGAACACACCCGACAGGGCAGCGCAACTGTACCAATGCTGCTAAATATTCCACAGACACCGAGAGCCATACAGTTCTACAGAATAAAGCCCCCACCTGCCGGGAAAACTTCTGATTTGGTGCAGGTTCTGGAGGTGGGCTGAGGGGAAGAGCCTTGACTACTGTACTGGATTTCAAGCATCTTCCCAAGCTAGGAAAATCACTACTTGATTTTCTACATCAGTACCTAACACACACACACACACACACACAGAAGCCCACCATCAACATTAAGCAGAATAAAGTATTAAAATGGAAAAACTACTAAAAAATAATAAAAGTTAAAAAAGATCTCCTGATCTAAGGAAACTTGCATTTTGCTTCATATATTTTTGGATCACCAAAATTTCTCATGATAGCATGTTTTTTGCACATGTAAAGTGAATCTGATCAAAATATCAGTTTCAAAAACAACTGGACTGTGCAGTAGCTAACAAAAGGGGAATGTTCTATATGGCCGAAGAGATGCCAGGCTACCTGAGCTAGGAGACATGTTGAAGCACAACCTGAAGGATCTGTTTCAAGACTTGAATACAGTGAGCGAGGACGTGAGGAAGGGAGCCAGAAGCAGGAGGAGGTGACCATGGTACAAGAGGGAAGAACTGCTTTGTGAGGGGACACAGTACAACTAGCTTCCTCTCACAGCACCAAGAAACATCTATGAAGGGAGAGGTAGAGGGAAAGCCAGATGGGCTATCTGTGTGAGTCTGCAGGTTAAGAAGGAAAGACTGGGGTGGAGGCACAGTGGTAAGAAGACACAGGCCTTTCAAACTATCAATTACAAACAGTAAAACAAGAAATAAGTTCTATGAGAATGTTGGCAAATTAAATAAATACAATGGATGGGCCAACAAGATGGCTCTGTAGAGAAAATCTTGTGCTAAGAGCCCAACAACCTGAACTGGATCCTGTATAAAGGTAGGAGGAGAGAGAACTGACACTACAGAACTGTCCCGACCTCCACACATGCACGGTGGTGTGTGTGCCCCATATATCCCTCCAATACATCATGAATGAATACATACACACATGCATGTATCACACACACACACACACACACACACACACACACAGGGAAAAAACTCCACTAATGACAAAGTATCATTTTGCAAACACAATTCTGCAAGGCCAGGTAACTGGATCTATCTGAGGCTCTATAAACAATAGTTTATAGGCACCTGAGATGGTCCCAAAGTATTGAGACAGGCTGACTCCATGACAGGTTTCAAATTGGCAGTGTAGGAAACTAGGCCTAAGAACTGGGCAAGTCCAGGCAAACTCAGGCAACTCAGTTACTAAAAAAAACCAAACAAGCCAGGCTTCAGGCAGATAGTCAGAAACTATCCTGCCATTAAAAGCTGCCCAGCCGCCCAGCCACCCAGCCTGAAGCAAGGACTATGGGTCAGCAAGTTTCCAGACCTCCCCAGCAACAGTTTCCAGCCCCCACACCCAGGTATTGGAAACCCCTTGGAGATGGAGTAAGATAAAGGTCACCTACCCTGGAATCCCTTAATGTGCTTGGAATCTGGCCTGCAAGATCACTGTCTATTTTGGAATGAGAGACCCCCACATGCTAGATTTCTGCAGAATAAAACATTCCTTGCTTCTGCATACTATTTGAGTCTGGGGTATCATTCTTTGGCAAATAACAGACCCTTACAGTATAGTCTTTGAAATATCTTCCACAATAATAAATTCTAACTGGAGAATGTTTCCATTTTTCTTCTTTAAATTTATGGAAAACTTGCCTGAATTTGTTACTTTTCTGTCAAATAGGTAAATTCATATTAGATCACTGTTATGATTTTTCTTTTATAAATTATAGCCTTTTGAAGTAAGTTTCTTTCTTCCATTTCTACATTTATATAACATAGGTCATGGGTAAAATTGAGCAGGGAAAAGAAACTTGCCAGGGAGCTGAGTGGCAAGTGTGAGTCACATAAGACTGGCTCTGCGCAGAAGCGTGAGGAAACAGGGGTCTCTGTTCCGGGGTCAGGATACTGGGTAAGTATCCAAGTACACAGCACTGAGTCTACTTTTTGATAACGTTACAAGTATTTTGCTTTCTACATTGTTTAAACTTCTTTACTAACATCCATGAATTCCAAGGGGTCTTGATTAAAATCCTTACTGAAATTCATTTAGTCATATGCACAGCAACTGCCTGTGATATATACTGACCACCACATCACACTGACATATACCACATCACACTGACATATACCACATCACACTGACCTATACCACATCACACTGACCTATACCACATCACACTGACCTATACCACATCACACTGACATATGCCACATCACACTGACCTATACCACATCACACTGACCTATACCACATCACACCGACATATGCCACATCACACTGACCTATACCACATCACACTGACCTATACCACATCACACTGACCTATACCACATCACACTGACCTATACCACATCATACTGACACCAAACCTCACTGTTGATCTTGTTGCTTATCAATTTATTTCCCAAAGTCACTTCAATTAAAACTATTATTCATTCAAATGTTTGCTCATGGCATCTACAACCAATGAGAGGACAATTTAAATCAAACAACCTCATTTCCACCTTCCACAATATTGAGAAACAATGTAAACCACAAGGAGGAAATGGCAGGTGCTAGGATACTGAGTTTTCTTTTCTGTTAGACACCTGAATTCCACATTCAGAACTTTGTACATTTAAAATTACACGTAAGTACTCTGGGAACAGAATGCACATGATGTTGTGTGACAACTGAAATATCTCAACAAATTAGATGTCCTGTGGCAAGTACTGATGCCAAATCACTATTCCGAAGCCCTTAAATGACTGTGTGAAGCAGATAGTAGGGCTGTCCTTCAGTGTCCGAGGTCTTAGCTTGATGCCTGTAAGGCTGTGGTCAAAGAAGTGTGCCATCTGTGAAACATTCTATGCACTCCTTCACTGTAGGAGACCAAAGGCTTCAAGCCGCTGCTCACTGTGTATCGGAAGGGAAGAAAAGGGATATGGCATGCAGAATGTCTTCCCCACTAACCTAAACAGGAGGATGTTTTTATAAAGTAGGCTCAGACTGAGAACTGATCTAGTCCACCACCTCCTTCCACTATTCTGCCTCGGTGGCACTGACTGCCTAGCTTCTTTCATTGTCCTGTTGCTACTCTGATGCTCTATGCCTATATAGCAGCTTTTTTTAGAGGTTGACTTTTCCTCCTTGCTTTCTATTTATAACAAGTATGTAAGCTGGGCTACAGACGCAGCTTAGTGGTGGGGCACTTACCTAGCATGTGTAAGGCCCTGGGGTCTATGTCTGTCACCACAAGAACAAGGAAACAGACAACTACCACCAAAACTCACTTGAACTACATAATCTATTTATAAATTTAGTTTAAAATAAACCACCTAAAATACAATAGTTTCCAATTCAAATAATTTAAATATATACATACATGTAAGCGAATAAATGATAATTTATAATTCAAATGATAATTTTCTAATTCAAAGTTTTATAAATTTAATATGAGTAAAAATTTTATGTAGCTGAATATTTCATTTCCCAGTATCTTTGATAGTCTGGGGCAGAGAATGGTTTCATTTGGGACAGTTTAACGTTATTTAAAGGGGAAAAAAACCCCACCTCTGAAAAAAACCATGACTAGCTGTCAAACAGTGATGGCTGGCCTTCATGCAGAGAGCTGAGTGTCATGGGACGCCCAGGGGGCCTGAGCACATAAACCATCTTAGACCCAGATTCACACAGGCTATGTGTGGGCATGGAGCTACCATTAAAAATTAGGCAGTACTTAAATGGCTGAAGGAGGTCGCATCCCTCATGCTGGGGACACCCAGGAATTGGCAGGTAACTAGCCAATAGGAGCCTGAAGACAGGACACTATTTGAAAGGAAATTCACACTGGCTCTTTTTGTAGTACACAGCCACTGTGAACACTGAACTTACTTAGCTGTGGAAAGGGAGTTGAAGAAATCTTTCCGTAGTTTTAATTCTGTGGCTTATAAAAATATAATTGCCAAATATTAAAGTAAAGATCAATTATCCATTAACTTTATTATTTTTATAAAGAGGAAAGAATCTTTTCACAATTCTAAAGTTCAGTGATTAGCTCTGAAGAAGAAAAAGGTAATAGAAAGAATCAATAATGACCAGAAGCACTAAATTATCTAATAATCTATGACGAGTTGTACAAAAATGCACTCTGTAATCCATTTAAAAATAATAACCGGTTCATTCCACCCTGCACACAATGCTTCCCTTTGTCCCTTGTAAGTCTCTCAAATGTCTTATTTTAAAGGAATATATAGTAGTCCCGGAAGACAGTCTCCCATTTCTATTCTCTCCGACTCCTGCGAGCCCTTGTTCTGTGTGATAAGGCAATCTCCTCCGGGATCTGAGCTGTGTAGTTTCGCACCACGAGTGACAAGGACTCGCCTTGAATAACTGCTGTGCGCAGGTTGTAATTATGTCAGCTGGAGTGTTGAACAAGGGGACTGATTAATGTGAGCCCTGGCCCAGGCGCAGTCCCTATCAAACCCTGTGCGCGGGCCAGCAGTGGGGACGGGTTAAAGCAGAAAGACAAAACATGCAGCATCCGCCATGATAGATGAATTGCTCCAACAGTCTCAGGCAGATGTTCCCGGACAGTATAATATACAATTACTCTGCCTTATCACCTTCCCAGGGACAATAAAGCTTCCTCCTTCTATAGCTCATGTGAGTGAAGGCAAAATTAGTTTTACTTTTACCGCACTGACTCACTTATCATGTTGCCTTGATTGTGCTTTTACAGCTAAAGAAAACATAGATTCCACTTTTAAACTCCAAAGAAAAAGACCTTAAAATAAAACTGAAACCTTGTTTGGAGTCTCTTCTACATCAGAGATACACTGTTTTAAAAGATTGTTTTGTGAAAAAGAGATGCAAGAAGAGCAATAAAACATGTGTGCATATGTAGTTAAAAACAAGCACAGACATATAACTCAACAAGTTATATGTCTGCATAATCACTACATTCATAACATCATTTTTCAAAGACCAAGCAGATATCGTTAGTAGGAAAGAACATGTAATTAAAAATAGATGCGTGCTGATATGGGCTACGTATTTCTCGTGAGACTCAGCGCAGTTTCTGGATCTGAGTTGATCTCCAATGACACAGGTACACCACCCTTTCCTCCTCCTTCAGGCCTCTGCTCAGGAAGGCTGTGCTCGCCGAGGAAGAGGGCACTTGGTTTTGTGGCCATTTTAAAACACAGCCGTGAGTGTCAGGGCTAGTCTACTTCTGGAGAAATAGGGTGTGTGTGTGGAGGTATACAAAACGGAATCCTCTCAACAGGCAAAGAGAAATGGGCCTTTGAATTCTAAAGCTTATAACTTGTTATAAGTTAAAGCCACAAACTGATGTCCAGCCAAAAGAGGCTCGTGCTGGTCATACTTAGAGTAAGTCAAAATGGCAGATGTTGTGACAGAATCAAAGGATACCTATATAATGTGTGACCAACCAACCAACATCAGCCTGTGGGGTGATATACAGGACCTACTTCCACTGTTTAGTGCTTTAATACAACTGACACCAACACTCGCCAGTTACAATGCACCCTAAGTCACGAAAACAAATCATGCCCCTGCCTCACCCTGAGGAGTGACATCTCAGTTTCTGTTTTCATATTATACAGTCACTACGTCCAATGTCCGGAATATCCTTATTACATTTCTCTTGGTAAGACAGACCCCAGTCAAGGTATTTGTTCCTAGGAAAAGCAGTGTGAAGAAGCCAGAGGTCAATTTAAAAATAGTTTTCAAAAGAAGATTTAGCACAATATACCCAAAAAACGTTACACTTCTCACTGGTAAAGATATTTTATGATGTTCCAGTAATTACTTGGCTAAGAGGAAGCAAATAAGAGGTGGGTAAAAGCAAATGGAACAGGTTGTAAATGCATGAAGGAGTCCAGTGTCATTACAATAAACAACTCTGTACACTGCAATTGGCTATGATGTCATTAGAGTGCTCTGTTAGGTTTACTGACCTTAGAAACACTGAAACATTAACACAAATTATTTAGAATAAGAAAGAAAAGATGTCATATTTTAAAACTACATTTAATTGAGTGCTCATTACATAGAACTGTTAGGTAGCAGCAAGCAAAATTTTAAATTAAATAGACATAGTTAAAGCCTTCTGCATAGATGCAAGGAAGGTTACAGGGAATGTGGGTATCACTGGGGCACAGTGGGAGGAAGCTACAGAATTGTATTTCCCTCCACGTTCAGTCTCTGGTTTCTTAAGTTTGAACTCCACAGTATCACACTTGGTGCTGTGTGGTATTCCACAGTATGTAAACTTGACTACACAGTTTGCTCAGAAGGCAAATAATGCAAATCAAGTTTTAACGTGTGGCCAGAGTAGCTGCTATCCTGGGGCTCCATTGCTCCCGCCCTTGGTTCCCATTTTCAATGATTTATACTCGGTGTGCTAAGCCACTCTCTGTTCTAACTACTGAAGCTGGCTGGCTCTTCTCCAAATCCAGAAGCTCAGAAGCAGGATCCAGGCTCAGGATTCAATCCTTTGCTTCTTTCTAGGCCTGCTCCTTCCTGCAGGCCCCTCCAGTTCTCCCATCTACTTCTCTCATGCAAGCTCTGGCTATCTGTCCTCTCTGCTGACTGATTTCTACTCCCACCCTTTCCAGGGTCACTTTCCCTGCCACTACTGCCATCAGGTTCCACAGTGAAGAGTACTGACATGTGTTCATATACATCTCCTGAGAGCTTTGGAAGAACAACGTGTCCCAGATATGAACACTTTCTATCATATTCCTAAAGCGCACTTCCGCCCCATAAGAGAGCGTCTCACTGATGCCATCACTCCTGAGGGGCTCTGGCCATGCAGACTTCTTTTTGTCTGCCGCCAGTCTGTCTCCTCCACTCTTTAGGTGGGTTCCTAAATCGGCCTCATTTGCTGCCTGCTCCTTTGCAATGGTGTCAAATGATCTCCCTCTTCAGTTATCTCCCCTGGTTCATTTTTTTGTAGCCCACTGTATTTGATGATATAGGGACTGGGAACAGCATCCACTGTTCCACGGACCCTGGCCACCACCGCCATTTGAGCCAAGCTCATCCTCTCCAGCATGTGCAGTGCTAGTGCCCAGGTACTTCTCAGTTCTCTTTACTACATAATCACCTGTATCTTACAACACATGCTTCTGAGAGAGCAAGGGCAACTTGAAAATAAAAAAAAAAAAAGTGCACTTTAGGGATACAGTACAACAGAATTTTACCTAAATGACAAGAAAACTAACATCTGACTGTGGGGTATCAAAACAAATTTCCTAAGTTAAAATTTCAACCATTTTTCACGACAAACACTTTAGCCCAAGAACACATTATGTTATTAAACTATAAGTTTTAACAAGTACAACATTTTCTCCCGATGGAAAGCTCTGATTTGTTTCAGAGTGTTGTTCATATTTGTTTCTACTTACACCTTAACACTGAAGAAACAAAACACTGAAGGAAGGACCATAAACAGCCAACGAGCGTACATTCTAAACCACAGTAAAAACAGCATCCACATCCACTGATGGGCAGAGGAAAGATGGAGGATGCGCAGCAAGAGTCTAGCTACAGTCAGTAACGACAAGAAATGACGTTTATGGAGTTGGAGGAAAGATTAATATTGAAGGAAAAGATATCAGGTGACAAATTACTTATGGAACACTGAATTCGAGCTTATGTAAACTATGCCTCACTTGGAGCTATAAAATAAATGACAGTATTAGACTGCTTGCAAGTCTAGACCATTTTACACACAGAAGAAGAAAACGTAAGTAGGGAAAACCCAAAAAAGTTGGTGCTACATTCTTCTAATTAAGAAAAAGATGGTATGCCAAGATATGTAGAAGACACGGCACTGCCTTTACAGAAGTGCTTAAGCAAAGGCCACGTACCCACATGCTGGGTCAGCTTGTTCTAAAAGGAAGGAGTTCAATCCACCAGAAGACAGACTCACACAGAAAGCTGCAATCCTCCAGAAGACACACTCACACAGAACTCTGGTCTAAACCCCTGTCTCACAACAAGGACTCCCATCAATTTTTAAACTCAAATATTGTATGTTTTTTTCCCCCATGATGTTGATGTAGGTCCCGGAGAGACATCGTTTCAGAATAGGATGAAATAAAGGAGTTGACAACAGAATGATATGTTTGGGATCCTAGCACTCTGAATGAATGAATGAAAATGGTCAACTTTCAAGACACATCAAAGTCATCATTTTTTTTTTTTTTTTTTGAGTGCCAGGGTGATGATATACACAATACTCTATTGACTTCTGTCAGCTTCTCCATGGAGTTACAAGCGGGTGCCTAATAAGCTTCATGGCCTGAACTTTCTAACTGCTGGGGATAGAGACAGTTACATAGCGAAGTGTTTTCTTTGTGATAATAACCCTGGTGTCTGAGGAATAAGTTATTATGCAAGAGACTATTGCCCCAAAAATATTTTCTATTTTTTTCATCTCTAAGGCCTTTCTTCCTATCACAATACATACAGATATATTTAACTACCACCCCAGGGACTGTCCATAGTAATTCCTTGTAGAAAGACCATCCCCAAAGATAGCTTTGGCCCTCTATTAATGACTGAAATTGGGATTCAACAACAGCAGTTTAAATAAACATGTTTATCTCGATGCTACTTTAAGAGATAGCAGAGGGAGTGTATGGTCACTCTGTGATGGCAATGGCTCATCTAATTAATCTGTGATCTCAGCGCTGCTGTAACTGCATCAACAAGCAGAACCCCTCACCTGTGCTGATAAACAAAAGATGGTGAGGCAGAGCCTCTTCCTTAAAGAGAAACAGGCAATTTGTAAACCTCAGTGTTATGGAATCTACTATATGATTAGATGTATCGCTTTTTAACATTTATTACAATTTTGGAATAAAAGAATCAATACTAACTCAAAATCAGGGCTAAATAATGGGCCGCATCAGCATGCTGCCTGCCAAGGAGCAACAAATATGAAAGTCTACGGGTTGGTGTGCTCTAGCGAGGACAGAGAAGTGGGTATAAGACGAGCTGCGTGTGAGGACAATGTCAGACAAAACAGGACAGAAAATGCAAAACCAAACTCTCACCACACAACTAGCAAGGGGCACAAGTGAAACAGACAGAGACAGGCAGCACAGACTGCCTCCTTCAGCATGAACTCAGTTTCTGTCCACATTAGATACAAAGGACAGAGAAGCCAGGGTGAGTTCCACACTCACAACCTTTGAGACCATTCCTGCATGGATACAATTATGCAGACACTGCTTTCATTTTGTGAAGGATCACATAAGAAACTTCTACCCACACAGAACTCCTCCTTCTCCTCAGACAAATGGTAGGAGGATTTCAAGTAGTATTTCCTTACTACCCAGCCGTGACCCAGCCATCTGCCTGTGACGGGCTGAAGTGTGTGCAGGGCTAGCAGGCAAGGGCAGTCTGCCTGCAGGAGAGCACTACTCACAGACTCCAATCGACGCATGGTTTCCAGAAGAAATCCTGTTTGAAGAAAGCCCTGTTCTTTCTACCTATCAAAAATATGAGCTCAACTCTAGTCTTTCAGAATCATGCCTATCCTGCAGTCTGAGCCATCAAATAGGTCAGCAGCAATACGGAGCAAAGGAGCAGCAGAGTCTCAGGTAGTGAGACAGTGAAGTAGCAGTCTACTTCATAACAAAAAACTCCAACTTCCTTGTGATCTGAATAGAAGGAACTATTTTTAATTAGTGGAACAAAACAAAGAGCTTTAAATGTAAGTCATGTATAATATTAATGCCAGGTATTTTTATTTTATAATTTTTATGACTATTGTAATTTTATTAAAAATTAAAAGAAAAAATTAATGCTAACTCCAATTTATTCTAAAAGAAATTGTGGGATTCAGTTCACATGTCTAATTTCATTTCTTTCTCTTCTATACAATCATCTTTTCCCTTCTTACTATTCAGGGGCAAACCCGAGCAGCACAGGAAGCCATGGGAAGGAAAATAGGAACTCTCTCAAGACCTGATCCAAAAGGAGAAAATTATCCCCTGTGGACTTTGTCACTCTTAACTCAGGATGCTGCAGAAACAAATCCCAGACAAGAAAAATGAATCCTGCTTTACGCTGAACTTGCGATGACACAACGCCAATGGACATTTGCCTTATATTTAATCATGTGTAACACTGTCCTAAATGACTATTATCATCCATGACCTAGAAAGTTTTGCTAATGATATATTCTATAAAAATGTCTGTATCAGAAATTAACATGAAATTTCAAGTGGAAGATCATAATGCTGAGGATTTGTATCTTGAGGACTTTAAGATTCAAGGTTATATATCGTAAACTTCTTCCCAAACATTTCAAGTATAATTAAAGGTAAAACAGAATTTACCAAGATAAAAGTATTTATCCCATAAAGTTTCTGGTATGGACACAGATTCAAAACAAGCAGCCAAACCCTTCCACTTGACCATAGGTGTAAATCCCCGGCCAGTCAACCTGCTGCAAAAGCTGAGCAGAGTTGTATGAGCAGGCAGAGAGCCCAGAGTGCACAGGGAAGGTCTGCTGCTGCTGCTGCTGCTGCTGCTGCTGCTGCTGCTGCTGCTGCTGCTGCTGC
>JADRCH010000107.1:258400-281783 GCA_019843965.1 Rhynchomys soricoides | reverse complement strand
ACAGTCCTGTGTAGACAGGGCCAGTGTGAGCACATGATGCAGTGCTAGCCCAGATTAAGGATGTGACAGTCCTGTGTAGACAGGGCTGGCATGTGACCAAGCATGGAGCCCGTCCACTGCTGTGCCCCTGACCTGCTCCTTCACACTCACAGAGATGCTTTCCCATTTCACTAGCTACACTGGTTTAACAACTGACCCAAGGCTCCTTAACTTCAATGAACACAAGCGTAGTACAAGCCTGCTACTGAAAACTGCTTTAGCATGGCTACGTTAGCTTAGAGGTGCAAGCCTATCTTTTTTAAGTACAACATCTATCAAAATGCAATACATATTATATACTTTGGATGCAACTTTGCTGTTTGAATTAAGATGTGCTAGAAGCATAAAATACATGGCAAATATCAAAATCTCAGTACAAATAGTAAAATACTGCTAGTAATAGCATAATGAGTTTATAAATGATAATCTTAATATTGCTTGTGAAGTTAATAATTATAAAAATCATTTGACCTGTGACTTTTCCCCATTTTGTGGGCAGCAGGAAAGCATGTGTATGTTACATTTCTCTGTCCTGTCAGTGATGAAGCAGGGAGTCCTCAGTCCTGTACCCCTAACCCAGCTAATGCTTGTAACAAATGCTTCCCTGGGCGATTTCCCATCTACGACACTGTCTTCCCACACCCACTGGTTATTCATATTTTCTAGCTTTTCATGACAGTGCTCTACATACACTGGTCTATTTTAAAAATGAAGAAATGAGTATTTATTTTTGTGTGGTTGGGGGTGTGTTATATGTGCAAGTGTTTGGACCACAGCACAAGTGTCTCAGGATCAACTCTCTGGGCACATGGGTTCTGGAGGGACAGCTAAGGTCAGGCCTGGTGGCAAGCACTGCACTCACTGAACCACCCCACCCGTCTCAACAATGACAAAAGAAAGTATGATTAAAGGATTCACGATATTACTAAATTATGTTTGCCCCGAATTGTCTCAGGTCAATGTGGCCATTAGTAAAGATATCTTTTCTTCGCATCTAAGTCTACTTACGTAGTCACACACATTGTTATATGAATATTTAACTCATGTATACCCACACTTCTTGCTTGATGGTATGTACCTTCCAAGAAGCAGACAGTGGTGGCTGGGGAAAGCCAGGTGGACTGCAATCCTGGTATTGTCACACCTCACTTGCTAACTGTCAGACCTCTTGAGAAAGACCAGGAGGATAATGCCACCAACCTGCAGGGTTACTATGACAGAAGGAACGGAAAGAGTGCTGAGTGACCAGGGGCTCTTCTCAGGACTGTGTCAGCAACCACAATCCCTCAGAGAGATCAAAGCAGCTGCATACAAAAGCTCTCTGGAAGAGCTTGGTCACTAGGCACATACATAGTACCCAGAACTCATCAATGGTTTTACATGCTAATGTGTACAACACAAAGTTACTATGTTGTAGATCTTATCTAGAAATTATTGATTTGATTCTCTAGGGTTTAAAATGATCAAAAACCACCTACAAGGCAGAATAAAATGGTTAGTTTAAAAGGACTTTTTTCTCTGTAAGGCTTCTGTCTTTAACACCCTAGTGAAAGCATTACCCAAAGGCTAAAGTCACTCTTTGCTCTCCATTTCTTAACATTTGGTGAATTAAGTCACAATAGTTTGATTTTAGTGACTGATGTATAACACAAACACAACACATACATACATACATGCATACATGCACAGATGTGCATTTTGAGTGGCACATCTTCTATAAGAAACAGTTGTTTTTTGATTCAGTGTATTGCTAGGATGTAAATGATCTCCATGCTGATATAATTGGTGGTTCACAACCTGTGGGTCCTGACCCCTTTGTGGGTTAGATGATTCACAGGTGTCATACAGCAGATATCCTGTATTTAAGATATTTCCACTCTGATTCCTAACAGTAGCAAAGCCAGTCATGAAGTAGCAATGGAATACTGTTACGGCTGGACCAGCACATGAGGGGCTGGAGTAAAGGGCTGCGTTAGGGAGGTTGAGGACACTGCTCTAACAGAAAGACATCTGAGTTGTTTCCTATTTGATTTTTGGTTTTGTTGTTTGGGTTTGTCTGTATTTTTTAGTGGGAGGGGGTCGCTACAAGAACAGGTGAATTTGGTATAAACAATGAACAATAGGTAAGCCATTGCATGGACAAATATTTTCCTTCTGTCCTGAGTAAATTCCCAGAAGTGGTGTGGTAGTAGGTATTTGTCCTGGGGTGGGTAGTCAAGTACTTCCTGTAATCGTCCACATCACGTTTTCAGTAACTGCATACAAGAGCTCCCACCACCATCTGATGTGGTCAGAGCTTTGATCTGGCATCTCCCAGTGGACATCTTCTATGTGCTCACTGCCCATCCCTTCACACTCCATGCTGAAGCATCTTCTTAACAGCCGACTCTTTGAGTCTGCCTCTGCAGCTTTGAGGGCTCTACTATGCTACAGACACAAACCCTTGAAGAGATCTGCAGTCTCACCACTTTCATCTAGTCGGGTTGACTTTACACTCTGTACCGTTAGCGATTTGTAATTCTGTATAGTTGTTCTTTTAGAAAAATGCTATTAACATAATGGAAAGTGATTTTTGATGATTCAAACTCACAAACTTTTTTCTCTTTAAACTGAGTTTATTTTGTATACAGCTTGAAGTAAACATTAATGCTTGTTTTACCGAATACAGATGTCCACTTAATCCAATATTACATGCTGAATAGTTTAAACTATCTTCATCTCCTTCAAAAAAAAAAAAATCAACTGATGACACAGGTATACATCTCGATTTTGTGCAGACAAATGTGTCTACCTTGACATAACCCTGACTGATCTGACCTGAGTAGGTCTAGCCTGATGCTGGGAACTCTGTTCCTTCTCAACCTTGTCTGATTATTTCAGACTTTTGCATTTTTACAAGAATTTCGAGTTGATTTTATTGATTTACAAAAGGAGTCTGAAGAGCTCAATGTAAGACACTAAGTCTCCACAGTACCAGGTCTGCAGACTGGTGCTCCTGACATTCCATTTTAGGTCTCACTGAACCATGACCTGACTGCAGCGCGTGTAGTCTTCCTACTTACGGGAGATTCTGTGCATCTTCTCTAGACTTCTTGCTGAGAGTGATGCTATGTTTAAAAATAACTGACAAGTAGCACAATCAGAAAAGACTCCATTTCTTCTGTTGACTTATGTATGCACAAATATGCCAATCAAATACTAACAATATCCATGTCAAAGGCATAGCAGGCTTTCACTTTCCATGTAACAAACCTAAGTTATTCTGGACACTGTGGGAGTGTACAGACATGTGCCCGTCACCTCCTCACTCACCTGCTTCTGCACCTGCAGACGGCTTCCACACCTAGCTAACCTGCTCTCTTTACTGCAGGGGCTTTGGTAGACATCTTCAAGCTAGCTTCTTGTCATGGATGTGGCAGGAGAATGGAAGTACTAAGAGGTGGCATCACAGAACTACTGTCTAGGTCAGTGTATAAATTCAAGATCTAAATTCAAGATCAAGGTCTTCAAAGTTAATTTTCGTGGTTTGGAAGCTTAACATGTGGTTAATGTAGGTTCTTTCATTTAAGTTTTCATGAAGTTTCTTATGACAGTTTAAAGTTAAGATCTACACATTTATAAAATGCCATTTAAAATTTTGTACTCTAATAATTAATTATAAGTTACACCAGGCTAGCACCCACTGTGGTACTGGAGACCGCCTTCATACTTGCCTCAACTGTACCCCTTATTAATTTGAGCAATAGTAAGGTGTTTGAATTATATAAAAGCTGTCACACAAATATGTGCTATAACAAAATCTTACATGAAATATTACACATGGAGATACTAGGAGGAACAGATAGCCAGGACACATCCGCGATACTGACAGGCCCACGCCAACTTGTACAGACCATACTTTACTCACGTACGTACAGTGAAAGTTCATTTGGAACTCACAGATTCCATTAATCAGTTACACATGCTCAACACTGTTGTCATAAATACGGAAGTTCTAAATTCTTAAAGAATGAGTAATTTCCTCAGGAAAAACACAATACAGGAAAGCATACCCTTTTGATTATTAGGGTTACTACAGAGCAAAAGCTAATGCAAACACCCAAACGGTAAATACACAAAAGAAATCTTCAAAGTTTGAAACAGGAATTTTAATTAATTAAATATCTGATAATTATTTGAAATCAAAAAGTACTCTATAATGAAATGTGCATATTTGCTATGGAAAAGTTGTTTCCCAATTTTTAAAAACTAAAAGCTAATGACATCATTCCCCCCTCTTTATCCCGCCGTTCCCTCCCAAGTCCCACCAAGCCTCTCCTACACATGTTCTCACACACACACACACACACACACACACACACACACACACACGAGAGAGAGAGAGAGAGACAGACAGACAGACACTGACTACATAACCTGATAACTCCATTTCCTGTTGCTTTTATGCATATGATTTCACTGTTGACCACTTAGAAGTGAATACTCAATTAGGGGCTCATCCCTGAGGAAGACCAATTCTTCCTTCTTTCAACCAAGGGTTCTTAGTCCACGGGTGGGCCTTTCTGAGACATCCCCCTTTACTGAAGAGATCTGGTTGGAGTACAGATGGGAATACCACTTCTGACTTGCTATAATTCCAAAGCCAGAATTTACCTCAAGTTATTATCGTAATTCTTCAGTGCCATTATGTATAAATCAATAGGGACTTGGACACACACCATTTAAAAGCCCCAGACAACAGTGCTGTGGCCCCCCAAGTCCTAGCTAGTTGGATGGTGGAGTCAAAATGCACTTGAGCCCATAAACCCAAGACCCATCTAAACAACAGAACTGAAGACCATGGGGAGGGTGGAACAAGAAGCTCTGTTGTAACCATAGTTACCAGTTTTCTGTTGTAACATACTTACCAGTTTTCCCTTGAATAAACTATTAGGCTGTTGTTTCTCATATCATAAATACTGTTCTTTACAATCATTAATCTTGCACAAAATACCCAATAAGAAACACTTCACTTCTTAGGCCTAACAGACAGAAAAGGAATAAAAACAGATACACTAGGACAGCTGGTTTCCATGTACTCCGTCTTTTTGTGTGTCAACCATCGTCAGACTGGTTAACCACTCTCCTGGAGATCACACTTCACATTCCTCAGGGTAGACTGGTGGTTATTAAGCTGGCCAGGTCTCTCCAACTGTATGTGAGGATTGGTGTCTGTGCCCTTGAATCAAGGGTCTCTGACAGGTGATAAAAGTAAATCTCAGAATGGACGATGTTTCATGTCAGACCCCCAGACAGCCTACACTTCGGTTGGGAAGTATTTATGCCACATGGAACACTTCGGATACGTATCCCTTACTGAGTCGCTTGTAATTTGCCTGGACACTGGGGTAATAGGGTAAACTATGTCAAAGACAGACACATCAAAAAAAAATATAGATTTCAAATGTTACCATCAAGTCTAGCCTTGGGGGTGGGTGGAGGCATGTGTTGCTTAAACATTTAAAGTCCAACATAAAGGCTAAGTACCTAGACTGAGTTGGACTGAGCTGATTGTGGAAGCCAAGTCTTTTAAGAATGGACTTTGGTATTAAAGAATCATGTTTGATTTGTGCCACAGAGGCAGATAAATGCCAGAAAGACAGATACCTCTGTCTGTGAGACATTGTCCTATATGGTATAAAGTTAATAGCAAAGTAATAAGGAGCCTCTGGACCTGACATAAAATACAAAGTTGTGCTGGCTCGATGCAGGCCTCCTGATCGATCCATCACCTGGACCGTTTGGATTGCAGTGTTACTGCCTACACTGTGGGGCAAAGGGGAATACAGCAGCTGGAGGGATGGCACAGGGGGTCGGCTGTCCCCTGGAGCAACACGGACGGGGAACAGGAAGGCAAAAGTGCCATGCAGATCATAAAACTCTGAGTTATCAAAGCTGGAACCAAGAATTAAACACCTCACAACTGCATGGTTTCTGCACATATTTTCAACTTCTCTTTCTCCATTTGCCACACAGGGACAGCTGGAACCCACACGGCCTGCCTTCTACTGAATTCTTACACAGAAGCTATCCGTTGCATGTAC
This sequence comes from Rhynchomys soricoides, assembly GCA_019843965.1. Classification (NCBI taxonomy): domain Eukaryota; kingdom Metazoa; phylum Chordata; class Mammalia; order Rodentia; family Muridae; genus Rhynchomys; species Rhynchomys soricoides. The sequence continues at coordinate 275,661 of JADRCH010000107.1, read as the reverse complement.
CCATGGCTTATGCTTCTTTAAGGTTATACTTGGAACATTTACTTCCATCTCAATGGCTTTGATCCTCATGGAAATTTCATCCCAGTAAACTCAAGACTTAAAAGCAGTGACTTTCATTCATTTTCATTGATGCTGGAAATACAGTCATGAGGAGAGAGGCCCCCTGTATCTGTATAACATGGCATTTCAAGAACCTCAATGTTCTATAAGTACTATATAGAAATTTTCTTCTTCTTTATGCTCAAGAATTTCATATATGCAATGCATGAAGCAAGACCAAATACACTCTCTAATCTCCTCAACTAATTCCCACAGATCTTTTCACCATGTTCGTCTCCAACTTTATGTCTTGCTTTTATGATAACCCACTAAGTCCAGTTAGAGCTGCTCACATGTGCATGGTATGAGGCTATGCACTGGAGCATGGATGGAATTTTACCAGGGGCCACACTTTCACCACATGGACTGTGACCGTTCCATTAGCAAAGTCTTGCTAACAGGAAAAAGTGGTTCTACTGAGAGTCAAAAGAAAACTGCCCTGAAACAATGCTATCCTGGACACACATTATCCAGAATTATCAGAATCACTATCTGTAAGAGCACTGTCTCTCGTAAATCATGAAGAATGAACATCATGGGACAGGTTATCTTCCATGCCCTTGCTTATCTCTCATGCTGTGCCTCTGTTGCTATTCTCTCTTCACAGCAAGAATAACTGCAGTAGTACCTACTCCCCATGGCGTCGCATGGACAGAGACCAATGGATAAACACAACACAGGAAAGAAGAGAGAGGTCTATACAGGCTAGTAGGCAGCGGAGGGCGGCGTGACACAGGACGAGAACAAAGAAGGCCCAACAGAAGCTCCCCAGGACCCATGCAGGAGGCTAAGACAGGGTTTTGCAGACAGAAAACAGCCTCAAATATCTGGACATGGGGAACTTGCTTTTTTACCCACTTAAGATAAAGTTCATGGGGATATCGAGAGCCTTACATAGGTGATTATTACTTTTTAAGTATGTAACAATAAAGAATCTAAATTCTAAAAATGCTGCGATTGTGAGATATGCGAGGGCCTATAGAAAAATCTCCTTTGGCAAAGGCCTAGAATAAAGAGAAAGCAAACCATGAGGCCAACCGTGCTTGGATACTTAGCACGTTGTCTCACCCTGCAGAGAGAAACCTGGAGCAGACTCAGTACTGACCTGTATGCTGCCGGCGGTGCTTGGTGAGAGCATGCCGGGTCCCACCAGCGAAGCCACAGAGGTCACAGAGAAACGACTTCTCGCCTGTTGCAACAATAAACAGATGAGGGACTGCGGAGGTCACAGATCATTAAAACATATCTATCAAGGCTTTCAGGGTTACTAATTCCTCCAATCAAATGTTTCCATGTAAATATGTCAAATGGGAATGAAATTACCACTGCGGTTTATTGACTGTGATAAAATCTGAAAAGCACCACTGAACATAATTACATACTTGTCAGACCCATAAAAATTAGCTTTATTATCAATGGAATGGTTTTGTACAACTTCATTTCTGGTGGATGTCTTCCAGATGGGGCTGTTTTATGCACGTGAACAGCTTTATGCATATCCTGATTTTTTACAATTCCCATACATCTGGCCTTTCTGAGCTGAGTAAAGATTGCTTGGAATAGTTAATATACAGTATATATAATTCTGCTTAAATAAAATATATTGAAATTTTAACAACCTAAGAACACTGAATTGGTTTTCCCCGATTCTATCAGACTCTTCTTTAATCACCTTACACTTAATAATATGAATTAAATGGCTTCTTTGAACAGACTGAGGATCTGAAGGAAATGAAACCCGCATTACTGAGTACCAGGAGCAATTCAATGCTGTTTGTGTTTTTCACATTTTATGACATAAAAAAGAAGCCAGAGATTGCTAAAGCATCTATAAAAGTTCCTTTTCGTCATATTCAGTGATAGCTCCAGACTGGAGATCTCTTCAGAATCAAAGGTGTGTTTGGCAGATGGAGGTTTGCTAAGTGTGCAAATGGATGTTTTCTTAGCATTTTACATATGATAACTTCCCAACTCACAGTCTCTACATACTATATATAATTGTATGATACCATATTTAGCCAGCAAGTGCTTGCTAGCTGGACAATTTATCCTGTGAGACTCACAACGAAAGGGAAACAGAATAAAAATTTTCACCTCGGAGAAGTTAAGGGGAAATAATTACTTTTTGGAAATACAGTCCGCCATCTGTACCCATCTCTGTCGGCCTCTCTAGTCACTCAGACTCTAAGGGACAAGTTCGCACACTAGGCAAGCAAGCTTTTCCCAAGTTTGAGGTTTCCCAATAAATTTAACTGTCAATGCATCTGCAACAACGACTGTATTTCCAGGGTTATAATAATGAAAGAAAGACAGAAACCTAACTGTGGCAGTCAAAGGAGACGCCCTCCAAGTAAGCGTATTACCAGTTTTCTTAAAGAAGAACGCGAAGAAGCCCTGAGCCAAAACACTTCTAATCTCATTTCCAAATGAATGCTGAAACGTCATCATCAGGCAGAAGACAGAGTCACCATGTCGTGCCTTCGCTACCTTACTTCCCTACTTCAGGGTCATGCTCTAGTCCTTGATATCATTATTTCCATAGAGGAAAAGTAGAGTGGATAGGCTGGGAAGAATAAAGTTTAATTATAATCACTCATGTGATTACTTAATCAATTTAAAATACAAATCTTTTTAATTAGCTGTATTATCAACTAAATATCACTGAAGTAGACTTTTTTTTTTATTAAAAACACCAATTTGTTCCTAAATATTGGCATTTTTTTAATGTGGAGGCAAAACTGTTCTCTACAATTTACTCATTACCAGCTCTGCAGACAGCTTGGTGTGTACTGACAGAGAACAGCTGTTCTTACACATGCACAGGGCCATAAGGACTACAGGGTAGAAATGTGTGTGCCTATGCACATGTGCACATGCATGTGTGAAGGGAGCAGCAATGAGTCATGAGGAGTGAACTTCCCACAATGTAGGCAAGAGTGCATCCCTTCTTCCATTTATGAAGTCTTTGTGACCTATTTCTTCCTTGCAAAATAAACGTGCTAACAAACATAGGGAAAATGTCAAAATTTAACATTTTCTACGGGTACATGCTGCACATTGTAAGGTCTATTCACTTTCTATTTTATGGTATATAAACATGAAAAGGCAAAATTATTCATTTTCCAGGTGATTTAATTGTAGATGCATTAGTGACCTTGGTTTTTGATGTGTAGGATTTTATATGGAGTGTTAGTCTCAGATGTATTGTATGTCATATTTACCTTGGTGGCTTGATTTGTTTTCAAATTCAATTTTACTTTTTTTTTTGAACGGGGGGAGGTAACTGTTGAACAACAAACCAAGAGTACTGTTTTTTGAGACAAAATTTTAAGAAATAAAACTCAATGCAATATTTCACTCAACCAAGAAGGTATTCTTTAAGCATGTCATATTTAAATGATAACAGAGGTTTAATGGAAGGCTTCTTTTAATAACAACTTGAATTAGTTTCAAGTGTACCATTTTGCATTTGAACGTAGAAAGACATGGAAACCAATCCTTTATTTTCTATTAGAAAACAGCCACTGTCCCCTCTCTCTCATTATGGTGCAGACTACAAGACCTAACAACAAAAATCCATATTATTGATCTGGCCAAGTCTCCACAATTATTCTCTAGAAGGAAACGCCGACGATAAATTACATCTGCACTGGCTTTTCATCTGCTGTTCGATATAAGTGATCTCTCAGGGCAGGCTGGGGACCTTAAATCGTCAACACCCTTGTCAAGTAAGCTAAGGAGGCCTGGGCTTCCCACAAACTGCTTCAGGAGAACTTTCAACCTACAATTTCTAACAATAATACAGGATTCGCAACAATCAGAAGAACATTTCTGAATGCTGATTAAAATTTATTATTTTTTCCTACAGGGAATATATTCTGGGCAGTGCATAGAGAAAGGCCACAAAAATACGAACTAGCTGAGAGTCCCAGACAGGGATGGAGGTAAGTATTCAGACACAAGCCCACCGTGAAGTATAGGGCCCGCTGTGCTGCAACCATGAAGGGCATGTGGTACACAAAGGACATGGCCACAGGGCGTGAGGGCTTCTGTACCACTGATAAAGGCTCCAACTGAGCTGTCTTAGAAGCATACTCCACAGAGAGTCTCAAGACTGCTAAGTTAGATCACACATGGTCATGGTTAATGTGTTCATGCAAATTTTATGTTAGTGGAAGGTTTTTAAAAAGTTTTATGAAAAGTATTTGATAACTCAATTTGGATTAGCCTCTACGTTTTAAGAACTCTACAGTGTGACATTGTTTTTATTGAGAAGAGATATGGAATTGCTTACATTTAGAAAATTGTACATAAAACTAAGATTCAGTATGTTTAGCTGTTATGGTACTTAGATTATATTTACAATGAAATAGAAGACAAGTTCTCTTTGAAAACAACACGCCCATGTGACGAGGGTCAAACCTAAGAAGCTAAGCTAGAACACAAACTCTGGAAATGAGCTGTCAAATGCGAACCTATACTGCTTAAACACATGTGTACCTATACAACCTGTACTAAACTGACCAATGCTGCACATGAAGGAATGAGAATCATGGCCTTCATTTCAGATACAGTTAGCACAACCTTACAAAAAGTCATGGCAAATACTGGTTGCTATCCAGAAAACCAATGTACATGTCTGTGAAGCCATGGGCCTCCAGTGGCCCCATCTGTGAGTTAGAAGGGGTGTGGCACACCTGTGTGCGTCCTGTAGTGGTCTTTCATCGCTGAGGCTGTGAGGAATGAATAGTGGCACGTGGTCCAGGTGCACTTAAATGGCTTCTCTCCTGTGTGCAGCTTCATGTGGTTGTTCAAGGCCCACTTCTCTGTGAAACTTCTATCACATAAGTGGCATGTAAATTTCCTGCAGTAAGGAGAGAAAAGGAACATAAATTTGGGCTGTGCACTCACACCTCTGGCTGTGGATGGAGTGTGTGGTAACCCTGAAGTGTGGCGCACACGGCCTCTGCAGAGGGAGCTGCAGGCTGGCTCTGTCATGTCTGTATAACCAGGCATTGATTTTTCTGTCCAGACCTGGCACTTCAGCCATTTATTCTCGGCTTTGCGGTTGGGCCCAACGGGTTTGAAAAATTCTGTTACAGTCCAGTCACCCCTGAGGCAAAAGTGAGAATAGATTTCACCTGTACAGGCCTACACCACTTATCCAGGGCATGGGCTGTCAGAGCAAAGGCTAAATGAAATGCTATCCATACTCCAGCACTCAGACAGGCTCTGCTGTCCGCCAGGAGCATGGCTGGGCTGCTGAAAAGCTACTCCTGAGAGCGCCCAGCAGTCCTGAATCACTATGTTCCTCGGAGAGAAGAGGGAGACAGACCCCACATGGCTCCTGATTGAAGCTTCCCTCTGTGTCGTTGACATGGGTACATAGAAAACTTTTCTCTGACAAAAATTAACCCTGAACACACCCAATTTCCTGTAATCTCCAAAGTGATGCAGGGTCAGGCATGCATAGAACATAGATGGGAGAAGAAACTTAAACATTAAAGTGAGACTGAGAAAAGGAGGAAACCCAATCATGTCCTGTATGAAAATAGTACGTCAATATCTCTTTAAGAAAATATTTTAAATTTCTTTGTCATTGTTAAATCCTCCAGTCCCCTAGAAGCACAGCCTAAGACCATGAGCATGCTCATGACATCCTGTCTTCCCCCTCACTTTGTGGATATAGATTCATCAATAAAATTTACTTCCTGTTTCTAATACTATCAAGTTTTAAGCAATCTCTATGAACAGTAGTGTTCAAAAAATTAATTCAAGATAATGAGCAAATAAGAGAACCTTCAAAAAATAGTTAAAGTTATACAATTTTAGAAAGCTGTAAGCATTATACCAGAAAATAGAGACTAAGGCAGTCTGAAGAGAAACAGAGACTCAAAGAACTGAACTTTACATTGTCAGTATGGGGTTATAGATGTATACTGTCACATAAAGTCATTTCCAAGATTTTCATCAAATCTTACAGGGTTTTTTTTTGTTTTGTTTTGTTTTTTGTTTTGTTTTGTTTTTTTCAGGACAGGAACCCTGAGCCATAAAGGCTTAACTTTCTAATTTGGTGTTAAATGCAGATTATGTTAAACTCTAGGAATCCAGTTATAATCAGTTTTTATGAACTGCTTTCTTTACTGTATACACTTACAAAGTAACACAGTGAATGTACCAAGTGCGCAAGCGATACTTCATTAGTAGAAAACTGCTAGTTTATTTCTCTGTAGCAAATGTGAGGAGAAGCTGTCTCCACATGGACACAGGCTGGTGCAGAAACCACTGTATCATAGCCACTGCTGCCTCACACTAGAGAGTGACATAGATAACTAAATACCATGGAATGCTCTGCAAAGAATATCATGTCCGTATATCTCCTTGACGGGTTTTCATACATTTAGCATTTCAAAACCATGACAGGGATCTTATTTCCAAGATAAATTCCCCTATCTACTTATTTCCCCATGTATTTACTGTGGAACTAACCTTCTCCCACAAGAAATAAATAAGGAGGTTAAGTATATGCTATCTTTAACAAATAGCTTCTCCAGACTGTATTACAACTTTATGAATGACAAAATAAATCCCTCAGTTTTAAATCTACAATGATGTGCATTTAACAAAATTACATCTACACAACCTTGATCTGTGCTGTCTATTATTCATACATAATAAAAATGTTAGCCTAAAGCTCAGTGCATATCCAGAAAGGACAAAAGCCAGATTATAAAAAAGAAGTGAAGCTACTACCACTGGACTGTCTGTAAACTGCGTTCCACAATCTTCTTTATGAAAACAAGTATGTTCAACCACTGGGAAAGCTGAGAATGTACACGTGTTTTAAGTCAATCTAATGCCAGTGAAAACTGAGGTCTCTGAAGGGTCCACATTCTTCACAGACCTCCAGGAGGCCCTCATGAAGCATTTCCAGGAGAGAGCTGGTGTGGAACCTGCTATGAAGGACAACACAGTACATTCTGGGAGCCTCCTAGAAAGACCTGACTATCTGCTATTCTATGAACACTGCATTGGAATATGTAGAGAAATCAGAAAAGGAGGAAGACTTGGGTGTCAAGAAAATCTGCTAATAAAGGAGAAAAACTTCATAAAAGTAAGCTTAATGGCAGAAAAAATACAAAATGTCATTACAGGTTAAACAAAGAGCAAGAAGGGACAAGGCAGACTGGAGGCTCCCCAGAGGTAATGGCATTTTACTTAGACACTGGAAGACAGGTGACTCCTAGAAACAGAAAGACATGAGTGAGAATGTCAGCAACAGGAAGTACAGGAGAAAACTCCAGAACTGGGAAAGGGTGTGGCAGAGCCCTGAAGGCAGGCGGGCAGGCTCGCGCTCTCTCTCTCTCTCTCTCTCTCTCTCTCTCACACACACAGACACAGACACACACAGAGCCCACTTTCTTCCAAATCCCACCATAGAAACCAGAGACTAGTCAAAGCCCAGTGACTTATAGTAGGCAAGACTAAGATCATGAATGCTCCCCTATGCACTCATACATAAAAAATATTTTGCTTAGCACAATTTAAAAAGAGAACAGCTTTCAAAAATTCCCCATGAAGAGAGGCAGCCAACAGAAAGATGGATACAGTGAGCAACTGGTCATCTCAAACAAACAGGTTCCAACCTGAAAGGAAGCATTAAGTGAGCACAGGAGACAAAGAGATTGCATCTGCATAAGACAATGCAGGAGCAGCTTGGACATTTTGTGAGAAGTCTTTTCAAACAGACAGCAATATGTCTACCATTAGCAATCCCTGTGAAGACACAGCTTCACTTTCAAGTTCTTAGGCTGAGAAACCCATGATGCTAACTAAAACTATCTGAATTAAGTAAGCCCTTGCCCAAGTAGGCAACAGTGAACTGAAAGCCCACTAGGAGCTCATCTGTACAAACTTACAAAGACTCAGACATGTTACAGGGTTCCTAAGTGTGTTCTAGTGTTCCGGGCACAGCTGGAGACACACCAGCTGAGGCACAGGAAAGGCTCTGGTCCTGCCCAGTGCAGCAAGAGACCAAGCAGAGGGAAGGGGTTGGCGTGTGCCCAAAGACTGCTGGCAGTGGATTCTTCTCAAGTGATTTGTGTTAACTGAACCAAGAGTAACTTCCACACTTCAACACTTAAACTGAGGAGAAAAAAACTTACTAGTCTCATTATCAGCTATGTAACAAAAATTAAAATTCCTCATTAGGATGCTACTAAGCATCTTGTACAAAGTTAAAGAAATAATAGCATGCTAAAATGTGTTATAGGGCAAGCCTTTGTATCTGTTTTGACCTTAAAAAATTTTTTGAACATTTGCTTGGGTTTGAATGGCTAAACAGGGGAAACACTGATCAAAAATCACATCTGGATTCTGAATTACTTCTACAACTTCCCAAATTACAAGTCACAATCCTTGTTCAGATGATAACATCAAGTGCTATTAAAATTATATCCAAGCTAGTAGATTTTACTTATTAGAAAATAATAAAAATGTGTACAAATTTCATTTCTGGATGAAGATAAGTGTTTAGAAAGGTTGGCTTTATTACCTAACATTATGAAACAGAAAGAGGGCCATTGTTCTTAGTTCTGGTGTTTTGAATCTGTTCCATTCACAGTAATCTTGCAGTGCTTAGGCAGTGCCTGATTTAATGCTGAGCTTCTCTAACCCCAATGTCATACTAAAGAATGTAGTCGGGGATAGACCACTAGGACATGCTTGGACACATAAAGTTATATAAAATGAATTCTGCTACTGAGGTTTCAATGGCCTTAAGGGGAGGCCAGGTTTAATCATAAGTGGACTATCGTAGTCTGTACTTATCAATCTAAGTTTAAAAATCTCAATAGTGTACCTACATTAAAACCAAGTTAGAGGGGCTGGGAGGATGGCTCAGCAATGAAGAATATTCGTTGCTCTTGCAGAGAACCTCGGTTCAATTTCCAGTCCCCACATGGTCGCTCACACCAACGGCAACTCCAGATCTGAAGACTGTCTAATGCCTACCGCCATGAGGCTCACATATGCCTCACATATGCACACTTCAGGAAAACCCAATATCATTAACAGGTTGCATCAAGTGCATAGAATTTCATAGACAAGACTCCCATGCAGGGACATGTATGGCATTCTAGTTTGGCACTGCTTTCTTCTGCACTCAGAGAAGCAGACGGAGATGCCCCAAGCACCAGTGCTTCTAACTGCTGTTGTTTCCCAAAAGAGAGAATCTGAGGTAAACAGACTACAGTTAGCATCTTCCAAAGTATGTGCTGCACTTTCAAGTGCTTCAGAGTTTACACTGCACACTTAATAAAACAATTAAATAATTTTTATGTCCTCTACATAACACCTCAGAACAGTCCAGTCACACAGACTCACAGTTACCAGAGAGAAAGGGACACTAAGATGAATTGCGTATGAATTTAAAGAGGACTAAACTAAATTGTTCCAAGTAATAAAAAGCTATATAGTTGCCATCCTTCAAAACTGTGATATTAAAGTGTTAGTCCACTCAAAATCATTCCAAAATTAAAAATACTAAAATTCAATTACTAAGCAATACTTTTCTTTTTGAATAAAGGAAATGCAGACATAAAGAACAACAAAAGGTGTATTGGATTAGTAGGAAAATACCCTAATGAGCAAATAAATATTTCAACAATTTCTAAGTTATTCAACACCAAAACGCAGGCAGTTTCTTTGGATCAAAAGATCCTTTTTAATGGCATAATTGAATGATGAGATAATGACATACTGAGAGATGAAATGAACATGATGAAGTCTTTGCAAGTAGGGTTACCATGCAAACTTCTGCAGAGCAGTGAGCGATCATCCATTTCCTGAACACAGCAGCTCAGAAACACCACAGATGAAGAGCTGTAGCATCTGTGACCCCCACACTGGCATTCTGTACTGTGAAGGTGTCCCACAAGACAGTAAGGCAAAGTTAGGAAGTGCAAGGGATTCTGCTGTAATGATAAAGTCACTGTCCACTCTACAGATGTGAGACATTCACGCTTTCCTGTGGACAACAAGGTGGAAAAGAATGATGGGAGAGGAGACAGAAGAAGAGGGAGGAGGGGAAGAGAAGTTGGAGGAAGAAGAGAGAGAGGAGGAAAAGGAAGAGCAGCAGTAAGAAATAAATGCATTTAAATGAAATTTAAAAAGAGTAAATATTTGAATATTTTTCAATGGTAACCCTGGTTGCCTTTCAGTGTTGACTTTCAAAGTTCTAATTAAGCCTTGAATATAATGTTCAACTTGGAATTACATAGAAAATAAAATTTCTGACTAGTGTGCCTGACTGAATGAGTAAAAAGATACTGGCTGTACAGACAGCCCAGGTCACTACTGGCCATCTTCCTTCAGACCTTTGTGCAGGGGCATAGGTCCTGTGAAAGAAACAAAATGTACTCAGTATAATATAATTATCTAGATTACCATATTAGGCTGGATTTTGAGTTTCCTACTTCAGAGCACACAAAAATATGAGCATAATTTATATCAAGAAGCCATAAAACCTAAGACCAAGAGGGTTTCCATGACTAAATCCAGCTCTGAGACCTCCAGTGGGGCTTCCAGTTAGAGCTGGAACCTCCCCTGAGGGCTTTTAGACAGTTCATCAAGGAACATACTACTTAAGCCAAGAGTTTTGAGTGCATTTTTGCCATGAACAGATGATAATTAGCCTAATTAGCAGACTGGATCCTTGTTAACAAGTTAGAAAAGAAAGTTAACCCCGTCTATGCCAGTGTCATCTGAAACTTCAGAGTATACCCTTCACCTTTTAAAAAGTGAAAATCTTTTTTTCAATTTAATTCAGGACCCTTTTTGTTAAAATTATTTCTAGGAGAGGTTTTGAGCATTTTATCAAGCCAGGTGCCTCCGAGGCCAACAGCCTAGAGAAGCAGTTCTTCTAGAGGACATGTGTGAAGATCTCTGCCATTGACTGTGGAGAGTTATTTCATGGCAAGTTTTCTGTCAAAGAAACCATAACCTCTGGCATAAGCAAAACCACCATAAAATTTTGCTGGGATTTTTCTCACTGTACTGCATGTTCTCTCTCAGCAGGCATGAATAGCTCAGGTCATAAATTTGGTGAATGTTCTGAACTGTGGGGCCATGAACACCTTGGCACACTACTGACAATTTTCTCTACAGCACAAAGACAGCAGAAGACATTGTCTAAATAACCAGAGGTGCCTGGACTCCAATAGAGAGATAACTGAATCTGCTCTGGCCTGTATGCTGTGCTTTGTCTACCAGGCAGGCTATATCCTCTCAGCCTCACCTCTAATGTGCTTGCCCTGACTCTCTACAAGGTCAAACAGCTCCAAGTCAGAAGTACTAGAACAAAAAGATTCTATATACCATCCTCGGGATCTGAGAACTGCTGCCATCCTAAAATGGCACTTTTCTTGCAAGGGTTCACAAGAGCAGCTTGAGAACAGGAGGAAGGAACAGTGTGTGTAATTCCCACCCCAACTGCCCTCACCTTTGCAGAGCTACCTCTTCTAACTGTATCACAGGCTTCAGCACTGAGAAGGGCAAACATTTTCAACTCACTGCAGAGTTCAGGTCCCAGACAAGATAGACACGACGGTGTCACTATTCGCTAGTTTGGATACAATAAGACTATTTGGCTTCAGCTTGGCTATGAAAATGCAGGATTTATGTTAAAAAAAAAGTTTAAGCTATAGTTACAAATATTGAAGCAAAGACAAGCACTTTAAGAATGTATGGTATTATTCTACCGCTATGCATAATTTGAGCCAAATGACAAAATTCATTCTGATCCTTATTTATACTTATCACATGTGCCTGGTTGACCAACTTTTAATGCCTGGCTGCTGGGAACACATTCATAAAAATCTTCAAGCAGCTATCCAAAAAAAAAAAGAAACAGAAGAGCATGCACTAGGACTTACCATTTGTCTAGAAATAATTCATGCTACATAGAAATCTAGAAATAAAAGAAAAACATGGTTGTCCACCAAAGGAGCCTATGACTCAGTAGTCAACATTGGTCAGAGAACTAATTAGCAGACAACTAACATACAATGAGAAACTTGGTGAGAAAGGGTTAAGAGGTGTTAGAACTGTATCAAAGAATAAAATAGGTGGAAAAGCTTTCGTGGATTGAGATAGCTATGAGCTAAGTCTGAAAGACCTAGTGCTCTAACAAAAGGAGTGGCAAATGAGGGGCAGTGCTAAGGAGAGGCAGCACAGTGGCAGGCTTGAGCCTAAGCCAACCAGATAAGGAGGGTAGGAAGTGTCCCTTTTGCCCAGTGCAGAAATAAAACCCAGTTCTTTACAAGTCAGATTAAAGTGCTCATGAGGAGCACTGTAGGAGTTTGGCTTTCACAGCATTAATTAGCCACTATTTTCTTCCTTTTCTATTTGCTGTACTTTTCAGTATTTGCTTTTTACAAATATGATTATGATTTTCCGAGTAGCTGAATGTAGTTTTATCCTTTTCAGGTGCCAAACATCAAACAGAATACATCTGCACGCAGTGCACACAGGTAACTCCGGGGAGAAAATCTAAAAGACCAACCTCTCCAGGAATAGGCTGGACCAGTTGACCCATTTGGTTAGGTAATGAACAAGCTTCTAACCTCTCTGGGAATAGGGTGGACCAGTTGACCCATTTGGTTAGGTAATGTACAAGCTTCTATACATTGCAGACTTTGAACAAAGACCACCTGCCCTCAGCTCAGTGTTCAGTACTACAAACTGGATCTCCTGTGTTTCAATTAAAAAAAAAAAAAAAAGCTTCATGATGACACTTTTTGTGTTGTTGTTAAGACAGAGCCTCACTTGTTACATAGATAGCTTTAAACTTAGGATTCTTTGGTCTCTTCCTGTAGACTACTTGGATTAAGGCATGAGCAACCAAGCCTAGCATGACAACACTATTTTAACACAGCAAGCAATTCCACTAGACAAAACTGATTTTACCAATATGACCAAAACCAGACACACATAGGAGAAAAGCATAAGTTTTCAAAACAATCAACTACAAAATCAAATCCAGGAGTATTATTTTCTTTAAAAATTTAGTATTTTAATCAGATACCTATTAGTAAATGCTGTCAACAAAGCTGCCCCTACAAAGCAGCATATTCAAGTTCAACTTACTCTGTAAAGCTTATATCAAAGACCTCCCTTAATTGTAGTAATGATATATCAAGAAAGTGTTTGTTTAATACTTCATACACTTTAGGTCGATGAATGATGCCAACTGTCATTTACTAATGATAAACCCAGTCATGTCCTTTAAATAATTCAGTTCCTTGTAGGTAAAAGGTTCAGAGATACCCAGGGTGAAGTAACTGTGGTGACAGAAAGTAGCTCAGGTAAGGCTCTGTTAAGGCGCCATGGTAAGGCTCTCTTAAGGCTCCATGGCAGCCCCGGAGGCTCAGGAGGACCATGTGATCTTGTTTCTTGGTATTAGTTCAAGTCATAACTATGTAACTACTGGCATAGGTCAGGTAGCTCTTCATTTAGCTCACAGGCTAGATCCCTTGTGCCCTATACATAGTAAGTCACAAGAACTGACTACAACTGTTTGTTGGAAATTCTAACAGTAAGAAAGCCATAGTTCTGTCAGTAACCATTTCCAGGTCCAATTGCCAAAGATGAACTACTGGGCACTTTGAAAGAAGTGATGGATTTCTGAACCAGCCAGGGCCAGCAGAGATGATTATGAATGGTTGGTTATAGTCACAGCATGCAAGATCGAAATTTGTTATACAATCACCGACAAGAGTCATTAACTTCTTAAATCATATACTTAATTCTGGACACATTAGATAAGGGACAATAACCATCACTGTTTACTAAAATGTGACTTCCTGTAAGCTTTCAAGCACTAAAGTAACATTTCTAACAACAAAGCATACCTGTGTGTCCACTAAATCCCTCAAAGGTACTCCTGAATACTGGAACCTGCTCATGGGCCTGGGTGTTCTAGAGAATATTATTAAGTTATATTCTGACAAACACATTCATCAAAGAATCATATGGTAGCAGTGTGATTTGTTTTTTCCTAAATAATAAATTTTAAGAGTAACTCAAATATTAAATCAATATAAATAACAAGCTTTGGGAGTTCTAATGTTATTATTGCCTAATTGATGAAAAGTAACTACCAAATTTCTAAAATGTTCTTTATTAGCATTAGCACATATTCTACTGTCAGTGGTATGACATAATTTGGTGCAAACTTTGAGTGAAAAAAAAAAAGGATGTGTGTGAGTGTGTGTGCGTGCATGTGTGTGTATATGTGTGTGTGTGTGTGTGTGTGTGTGTGTATGTATGTGTATACATGCAACATATTCATTTGGATGAGGAAAATGTCTTAAAAGAGTATAAATCAATATAATAATTTAGTTTCCTTTTAATACAAAAGAACATTTTGATTTTCAAAATTGGGTATCTAGAACTGTGAATTCTTTTCAGGAAATACATTTCCAGTATTTACCTATTTCTCATACAGTCCAAGTGACTGTGAAAGATAAATTGGTATAGGCATCTATAAACACTACATATAGATCATTTATACTAACTTTTCAAATCTTCAGCACTTCAAACAAAAGACCACATGGAATAACATTATCATTTATTGCATGCCTTCCAGCATTCGAAATATTAAATCGAATTTCGATCCAATATAATTAATTGCATAAGCAAAGCCAACTGGAAGGATACAAGTGACAAAATATATTTATACTAGACATAAGTAGAATATTAGGAAATCTAAGACAAGATTCTAATTGAAGGCTTCAAGATGAAATTCACAACAGAAAGGAAGATTTCCATTCCAAGCAGGGAAAGAAGAAAGCAGAAAATCAGACACCTTTACAGTTCAGACTTAATGACAATAAAAGAAAAACTACCTAACTACAAGCTTTTTATTAAAATTGTTTGGACTGAAATGATTTAAAGTCTAAGAAATTACTTGACAGAGGAATGAAAGTTCGTCTGTCCCCAAGTAGAGCAGGAAGAGCACTGAGAGTAGTAGGTGTTCAGACCTCTATGGACAGAGGCTGGGCTCTGGAGCAAGGTATTCTGGGAGTTCAAGTCATCAGAGAAGGTGGAGACTCTTCTATGACTCGTCTTTCTGCCAGAAAGGTGACAGATAGCCCCAGAGGCTGTTCACTAAAACGAGAAGCTGCATGTTTGGAAAAAGCATGGGGTCTTGAAGGATGAGCCCCTCAGTGCTCGACTGGATAGAGATTATCGCCAGGTTTTAAGACACTGGACCAGCTCACATGAATACTCTGCCTTTGTTTTCTATCTTTATTTTAATTCTCTACAGTATACAGGAATGCTTATTTTACTGTGATTTTTTTTTGTCACATAAAATTGATACAATGTTAATACTCAAAGAGTGACTTTTGAACATATACACTGTCATACATGTGTATTCTCTAAAAGGTTCTCAACAGTTCAAGTTTGTCTGCATTGCTTTTTAATATTTGACTTCTTGTGTCCCTATACCTCAGCAAGGGCAAGAAAAGTTGATTAGGCAGCCAATACAACTTAGTAGAGATTTTGGTGGCTTGACTGTTCTCTTTTGGCCTTAGTTTCTACTTAGTTTCTTTGGTCAGTGATGTTGAGATAAATTATCAATAAAACAAAACTAACACAGAAATTCTACCATTGAAATTTCCAATGTACACACAGAAAGAGACACACACACACACACATACACAGAGAGAGAGAGAGAGAGACAGAGACAGAGACAGAGAGGCAGAGAGAGAGGCAGAGAGAGAGAGAGACTGAGAGTCAGAGTCAGAGGAAACAGAACCACTCAAATTACTGACAGGACCTAACTGAAATCTCAAGAGCGATATAAAGAACCTACTCTTGGGACAGCCCCCTCCCCCCACCCCACAAACACAAGCACACGGGCACAGAAATAAATAAATAAAACATGTAAAAGTATCATATAAAGGATGGGGTGTGCCTCAGAGGAGAGCACAAATTTAGCATGTGTGAGACCCAGGCTAAATCCGCAATCCGCAAACTGCTGTACCTACAACATTTCACCAGCACCCCAAATTCCCAAATCATGTTGTCAGATATAATGCTATAACCTTATAACGCCTGAAACACAGATATGGGAAGGTAGCTCAACACTACCATCACATCAGCACCCCAAACTGGGCACTCCATTATTCAACCAAAAGTTCTCAAATGAAATGGAAAGAAATAAGCACACAAGCAGAGGGGAGTTATTATCTGAGAAAAAGTAATTTCTTGAAATTTAATCCTTTCACCTTAAAAATATTTAACACAAAGACGGCAACAATATGAAGCATTGGATGGTTTTCTTTGAATTTTAACATAAACCAGCCAGTGGCTGGAGGGAAGGGTGATGGTGAGTGTGGCCAGAAGGGAAGAATGGACTGTCTACAGGTCACACATGGACCGTCTGCAGGTCACATGTGGACTGTCTGCAGGTCACACGTGGACCGTCTGCAGGTCACACGTGGACTGTCTGCACGCCATATGAGGGACAGCATTCACAAAACCCTACTCAAGAGACTAGAGCTAAAAACAGTGGAAGAAATAAAGAGCTGCTTGTCCTAAGAACTGTTGCAAACTCCCTCCAAGGACACCCTGGATGGATGCTGTACAACTCCAGACCTTTTGATGTTTGCACAGTAAGTAGGTTCATAATGGCCACTGCTATGTAGCATTCTTGACAACTACTCCGAGATGGAGAAGTAAAGATAACTGCTTCTACTACTCTTAGAAGATGTGGGAGCTGATGGCCAATGTAAGCCCACGTAAAGATAATTAGGAAAATTTCCTCTAGGGAGTAACAAAAGCAAATTATTAGTGCATCCTAATTATGGGTCAGAAAAGTATCCAACTGAATGTTAATTTTTAGCATAGTGACTAGGAATTAATATTGTAGACAAGAAATTGTAACAGAAAACAAGAGGGAAACCTTTATAATCTATGCATTAAATTTAGGGCAAATGTTTTCAAAGTTGTTGACTTGAAAAATTGAGTGGTTTGATTCTGACACTGACAAAACCAATTGTGAGTTGACCATGACGTCCACCATTATGAGTTGACCATGACGTCCACCACTGTGAGTTGACCATGACGTCCACCATTGTGAGTTGACCATGACGTCC
>JADRCH010000107.1:214405-240067 GCA_019843965.1 Rhynchomys soricoides | reverse complement strand
GGAGGTGAGCTGCGGAGGTGAGCTGCGGAGGTGAGCTGCGGAGGTGAGCTGCTGGTGCTTACAAAGTACAAATGCCTTATTTAAACAACAATGTTGAGACGGACTTAAAACTTCTTTAACTGTCAAAATGTAAAAGTAGTAAGTCACAAAGTCTGTTACGTCTAACTTAACTCTAGTAAGGTATAGTTATTAATGAAGGCTCAGGAGCTACCACAGGTAATATCTCTAGATGTAAAACATGTAACATACATTTCCTTGGGAATTATTTAAATGTCAGTGATTTCCTCGTATAAGAAATAAATGTAAATAAAGGCATATATTATACACAAAGGCAGTATCTTCCTAATTTAGATACCGTTGAAGGTCGTTTATCCCTCTTTAACCAAAGACTGTATCAAAATCAAAATAACACAAAAATATGATCTTGTCACAAAATAAATGCCTTCTCCACCCTGCAGGAGTAAAACAGCATGTAAGTATTCAAACACATGTTCCTACTCACTCTGCTTGGGATGCTAAGGGAGATATGTAATTGTTCTTAAAGCCTCTGACAGATGGCAAGATAAACCCAAACAATGGCAGACATACTGAAACAAGCTCACAAAAAGACTTAGGAGGTCCTCCTGACCCCTACATTAGGAGGTATACCAGCAAGGTAGTGAGGAAGTAGGCAAAGAGTCTCTTCAATCCTCACCTTGCTTGCTCACCATGCCTATGGTCAGTGGGATTTGCAGTGATATTAACCACGAGAGTGAGTCCTGATACAGCTTCTCATTAGCAAAAATGGTATGATGAGATGAGCCTAGGCAACAACCTTTACAAATCCCTTTGGCAAGGGGATGCATGGCACCCATGCTTAGTGTCTGCTGACTTATGATCTTGGAAAGATAACAGTTGAAGATGTGCGGTGGTTTGAATGAGTATGCTCCCACCGGCTCAGTGATTTGATGTGTGTTTCCAGCTGGTAAATTATTTAGGAATAAATTTATTATTTAGGAATAAATTATTTAGGCCTTGTTGGAGGAGATGTATCACCAGGGATGGGCTTTGAGGTTTCCAGTCCCAGTCAGTCCCATCTCCATCCTCTGTGCCTGATACTTGTGCATAAGATGTAGCTCTCAGCTACTTCTCCACACCATGTCCTCCTGCCTGCTGCCATGCAGTTTCTACACCATGAGGGTCAAAGAATCACCTTCTGAGGTTGTAAGCAAGACCCCAATTAAATGCTTTCTTTCCTAAGTTGCCTTAATCAGGGTTCCTCTTCACAGCGACAGAAACTCTGACAAAGTTAGTACCAGGAACCTGAATGTTGCTAGGCCAGGCCTTTAGGGAAAGTAGTAGATACTCTAAGCAAAGCGTGATCCAGGAGCGTTGAAGGTAGCAGTGCTGAGGAGAGCAAGGGGGACTCTGGGGCCCAGCTCAAGGTTTCAGAGGGGAATGAATGGCTAAAGTCCATTCTGGTGATATTTTGGCAAGGAACGTGGCCTCTTCCTGCCACGTCCTTCCTGTGTTTCTTTAGAATCTGCCTGAGGCTAAATTGAGTTTAGAATTAATATTGGCAAAGGGGATTTTAACACTACCTACTATTGAGTATGTCAAGCGGCTCTTAATAACCAGTCTTATACAGGTCCACAATGAATGAGAGCAAGCAGAGCAAAGGAAATACAAACTGTACAGGGTTAGGAGAACAAGCGCAGCAGGAAGCCTGGTGATAAATGGTGTAAAGAGTGTGGGTCCTTCAAGCAAGAATATACCCAGCTAATCCTGCAATTTATGAAAGGAAAGAGCCCAAACCAACTACACAAGAAAGCTTATACAAATCCAATTCTAGGAGGGGCCAGGTTCTAGGCTAAGCAGGCTGAGCTCCAGAGTGGTTCTGGATTTAGAGTCAAAGAAACAGGAGTAAAGAAGTCATGAAATCTTCATCTGTGCTTGATTAAGGGAGCCACTGAAGTCAGGTATAGGGCTGGAATGCCTGCAGAGGGGCCACACAGGCCATCATGTGAAGCTGTGAAAGTGAAGCCTGGAGCACTAGAGACCATAGGATAGAGATATCAAACCATGGGACTGGGATACCTGTTGAGAGCTACAAACAAAGCAGGGAGTGGTACCAGCAAAGGAGAATCATGTAATACTCAACAGAGCTAAAAGACTTGGGAGATCCAAAGAGCCTGCTACACTTTTTGAAATCTAATGGAGAGTTACTAGGGTTGGAGTTTGTCTCACTGGGTGTCTGTCTTGCTTTGGTCCAGTATTTCCTCACGGTGCTCCTTTCCATCTTTTTTTAGTTGTTGTCCTTGTTAGGGTTTTATTGGTGTGAAGAGACACCTTGTGAAGAGACTCCATGTCACACCAACTCTTTTTTAAAAATTAATTATTATTATTTTATTTATTTACATCTCAAATGTTGACCCCTCCATCTCCCCTCCCCCTGGCAGAGATCTTCCACCTCCCCTCTCCTTTACTGCAGAGGGTGCTTCCCCCATCCCCCTGTAGAACTCTGCCCTGGGGCATCAAGCCTCTATAGGATTAGGCTCATCCTCTCCCACCGAGGTCAGACAAGACAGCCCTCTGCTACATGTGTGCTGGGGCCTCGGATCAGCATGGCAACTCTTATAAAGAAAAACATTTATGTGGGGCTGGCTTACAGTTTCAGAGATTTAGTACATTATGGACACGGCTAGAAACAGGGCACCATGCAGGCAGACATGGTGCTGGAGAAGGAGGTCAAAGTTCCATGTCTGTATCAGGCAGGACAAGGAGACTGTGGATCATAGTGTGCCTAGTTGGAGCATATAAAAGTTCAGAGCCTGCCCCTACAGTGACACACGTCTTTCAGAAAAGGCCACACCTAATAGTGCTACCCCCTACGGGCCAAGCACTCACACTCAGGTCTATGGGGGCCATTCCTATTCACACCATCACAGTATATTCTGTGTCATTGTATGCTGAATACATGTAATTTGCTTTTTGATTCTTCACAATTAGAGTTAAGAGATTATCATGAGTCTCAGAAAAAAACTTTGCACTTTAAAAAGAAATCTTCAGACAGTGACAGACTAAGGGGACTTTTGAGGTTAGATTAAATGGATTTTGCATTATAAACCCATGAGTGCCAGGGGGTATACTGTGGTCTGAATTGAGATTTGCCCCCACAGGGCATATATTTGAATGTTCATGGACTGTTTAGGAAGGATTAGGAGGTGTGGCCTTGCTGGAGTAGGTGTGTCACTGGGGTGGGCTCTGAAGTGAAAAATTGCTTTGCCCATGGTGTCTCTTCACAGCAAAACAAAAGTAAATAAGGCAAGTGGATGTGCATTCTCCTGTTAGAGATGGCTACATTTCCCATCACTGTGCTATACAGGCAAGGGAGTAAAACTGACCAATGAAATATGTATATCTAGAAAGGTCTTCAAATAGAAGAAAGAAGTCTGTGACCTTGGTCCTTAGCTACCTGCTGTGGCTTTTGTGGCTTGTAATCATTCATGGGAACATGTGATATCTCTGAGAGCTGGAGGAGGTCTTATATGAAAAGGGGGCAAACAATGCAGAGGTCCATCCAGCTTGCATTCTTGCTATTTCAGTAGAATTTGATCGTATTAATGAAGAATTCCCTGGAAAATTACCAAACTATTCTGGAAACCAAAGGTTAGGATGTCCTGGCGAACTTAGCTTCTGTTAAACTGCTTGTTTCTGTGAAACATCCCCTGATGGCAGCACGTGTTTTGCCTTCAAAACTCTTGTGCTCTTGATGCTTGGGGCTATCCCTAGGTCCATGAATACCTGAGTGTAGTCCCATCTGTAATAAAGGCATTCAATTGGTTATATACTGGGACTGGGTGGTCATCTTTCAAGGGACACCCTTTAAATGATGGGAATGATGGGAGACCAAGCTATAAAATGTGTGCAGGACAACACTATGGGGCTTGCTGAACTCCTAATATTCAGATATGCCTGAGCACTATCACAGGATGACAAAACACATGCATACACAACATCACATGGAACCTTTCAACCCGACCACAGTTGTTCTAGGTTGTGTTCTGTTCCTGTGTTTGTTAAAGAGCATAAGCAAGAGCAACTTAAGGAGGAAAATGTTTGTTTAGCTTACTAGTTATAGTCAAGCACTGAGGGAATCCAGGGTAGGAGCTTAGGAACCTGGAGAGAAGAGCTGAATCAGAGATCATGGAGGAAAGCTGCTTGCTGGTTTACTCCATCTACTTGTCAACTACCTTTGATATTCAGTCTGCAGAGGCTGCCTCCCTACAGATGACACAGCCCACAGTGTAGTGAATGCTCTTCCAACAAGCAATCTAGACAATGCCATTAGATTGGCATTTCAGAGGCCAATCTAATGGAGAATTTATCTCTTCCCAAGTGTCAATAATTTGTATCACATTATAAAGGCCAACCATCACAACATCAATGTAGTGCCTCTCAAGGACGTGAAAGAGGGAGAAAGAAAAGTTCACGTGAAAACACTTGGTATACATATAACATTATGTGGAATAAGACAACTAACGTAATCACATAGTGTCAAATACTACATGACATATACAGAAGAAAAACGTCACTACTGAACAGGATACTTGTGGGACCTTAACTACCCAAAGCAAAGCCACAATGCTTACAAAGCATGCGAATGCAACCACTAACTTGGATATGCCTTTTCCTAAAACAATGAGAGCCCTTTAATTATACTGTCCTGTTCAAAGTATGCTGTGGCTGCCCCAAAGATAAAATTTCCTGTAAATACAAAGTGTCATTTAGTATTAAACATCTATCCTTAGTCTCTCGATCAATGTTCTCCAAGCAAAACAAGAACAAAAAAAAAAGCAAATTAACTTATAAGTCTTAGAATATAAGAAATTAATGAACCATGAGAGAAAATAAAATAAAGAAGTGCGCTGGTACAAAGAAGACAATATAATTAAGCTAGTCTTTCTCTCGCATCTCACACCCATCAGAATGGCTACTATTAAAATTTAATTAATTAGCCAATTAAAGGAGAAAAAGAAAAAGGCAGTATTGTTGGGGAGGAAGATTCTTTTTATACTTCTAGTGGGAAGGAAAAAGGTACAGTAAACCAGTGTAATCATCAGACCGGAGTGTGTGTGTGTGTGTGTGTGTGTGTGTGTGTGTGTGTGTGTGTTGGGGGGTAAAGGGAGAACAGGAGAGGGAGCCAGTGGGGGGTAAGGGGAAGGAGAAGAGAAGGGGAGAAAGGGAAGGAGAGGGGGAGAGGAAAATGTAGGGCAAAGAAAACATGGGGGGAGAAGCAGGGAAAAGAAAGAAATGCCAGCCTAGGAACTAATTCCACACGGAAGGGCCTAACAATGAAATGATCAACTGTTAATAAGCCTGCTGTGGAAGGCCCACAGGAGGTCACAACAGGTGAGTTCTACAGAGGAACTGCATGTTGGTGCCATATTCTATCCATGTTAATACTAAATAAACTTTATTAGTAATTTACATTTCAAAACTATCTTACTTGTGTGGGGGTGTCATTTTTCTTTGACAGAATCTCTGAAGCTGTGGCAATCATGAACTTATGTGGAGTTTCTGTGTATAAAAGCTTTAAAGTTTCTGGTCGTAAACTCAAACATCTCCCTGCCTCTGCCTCCTGAGTGTTGAGATTAAAGGCATGTGCCACCATACCCTTGGAAATGAAAGTGTCAGGGGCTATCCTGATACCAAGATAACACCAAAGCTATCTTTGAGTACAGATGTAATGGCCCGAAACCTCCTAAGGTTTTAAATCGTTTTCAAAAAAGATTTTTGGATGCTCTCCCTGTATATAAGGTACTTTAAAAATGGAAACCGAATCTAAAGGTAAAATTCATTTATATTTCATGTATATTTTATGGGAAAGGCTGTGCATGATGTCATACAATATTTTAAATAAATTTGTGCAAAAATGTAGTTTCAGGTATAGAATTTTCCACTCAAATATCAAGAAGACATTCAACTATTTTTAGATTTTGAAGAACTTTGAACTTTAGACTTTCAGACCAGGGATACTCAGAACACACTTCAGCTCCTCCACAGACAACGTGACACTGGGAGAAACTGAGGCTGGGCATATAGCTCTGTGGTAGAGTGCCACAGCACTGGAAAACAAAACAAAACCAACAACCCACAGCTGTACAGCAGAAAGTCATTGCTATCACACGTCCTGATTCAGAGCAGTCTGAGTAGTTCATGCACCGAGAAGATGGTTGGTGGCCGTAACATCACACATCAAAGGACCTAGCTTCCTATTCTATCTCCAGAATCTATCCTAAGTTTTACTGCATGTGTGTCCTACTACATAGTAGGACCTAATCTAAAAAATTACTCAGTGGAAACACACACACACACACACACACACACACACCACCGCCGCCACCAGCAGCAGCAGCAGCAGCAGCAGCAGAACAACAACAACAACAACAAACAACACAAGAAAGTGACAGAGAAAAACAATGTAAGAATTAAGACTTCAGGCTTTCCAACAGTCACTAGATGACCAAATGGAGCCGTAAGGATGTTAACAGTGTCACAGTGAGGGAACTTTACTCTTACAGATGAATGAAGAGTTAGCAAACTGTGTAATCACTCCTGCTTCCGTACGGGCCATTAAGATTTTTGTTGGACAGTTAAAGCTAGAACCACCAACCCCTACCCCCCCATCACCACCGGAAAAAATCATACTGACAAGGTGACTGACAAGGGCAAACTGATGGTGAAGTCTAAGATGGAGGATACAGAAAGTGGGAAGAGAAGAGGTATACACAGAGGAGAGGCAGGACTTCTGATGCACGGCTGGAGATAATTTGGTAACGGCACAGGACTATTGAGTCAGGGGCTGTTTTCTTTGTAGGATGGAAGGTATCATTGTTTAGCTTCATATGTGGGACAATGCAACTAGGGAAGCTGGGTAAAGCCACTGAGGACAGAGGATAAAGGCAGACCCAGTCAGCCAGGGGGACTAACAGCACAGTATAGGGTTGTCTCAAACAAGGGCCCTTGAGCTCCCACACACTGAACACAAGGAGGCAGGTCTAAGAGGATAGAAGCAGGTAGCTGGAGAGGAGATGCTGGGGGCGTGGCTGGAGATATGAGGGTGGGAAGGAATCAAGCATCTTACAAGGCTTCATTCTCAGGGGAATGCAGCTAGCTCCTTGACTTACAAACAGTCACTTCTGAAAAGAACTGAGGAGAGATCTGAGGGCAAAGACAAAACAGGCACTGAGTTAGAGGAGAGGGGATGAAGGTAGGAACTGCAGGTGACAGCATAACCTGTGTTCCCAGATCCAAGGGACAAAAAGGAGTGAGGGTGGCCAGGGCTCTCATCATACTGAACAGTGTTTGAGCAGCTGCTGCCTAGCTCTTTGGTTTTTTCATTTTTGTCTTTAAACTACCTTTCTAGAAGCTATCCTTTTCTGTGTGTCTATGTAAGAAATTAAAAGTTTCTACAAGTAAAGCTCTTTATTACCCCAAGTCCTAAACTCACTCCCAGTGCAGGAACTGACCTGTTTTGAAGGGAACACGGTAATCAGCTGATGAACAAACAGGAGGCAACTGATCTGATATCAGATCTTCGATGACAGGCTTGGCATCTTCACTCCCTTCTCTCTTTCAAGCCCACAAGTCATTCTAAACGGCTGATTCTAACAATCAAATACTGAAATTCAACCTCTGTCAATTCATGTCAGATTCTGCTCCACTGTACATTAGACATCTCTCTGTTACACAGAAAGCATATTCATGGTCTTCAATCTGACCCCAGTGTAGCACTCTAGACATTCCATGTTCTATGTTCCTATAGATTAGGGTCACTCACTTGTTTCTGAATAATTTAACAAAACAAAGATCTACTTCTCACACATCTCTAAAGGGAGGAAAACAGCAAAACAAAAGCAAGCATATAGGATAATAACCTCTTATAACTTCAAGTTTGGTTGAGTTCTGTCATTTTCTAGCTAAGAACAATCAACACCCTGAGCTAGTACACTAGGTTCTTGAAAGACCTGGCTTCAGAATCTATTGTACCTACAAAGAGCATCTGTGGCAGACTTACAAAATCACTCTCAAAACTAAATTCTTAAATAGAACAGAGATAGCTAAGGAAGGTGTGTAAGAGTGTGGAGCTAGGATCCACAAATGGGAGAAAGCATACGCTGTCTGTCCTTCCCTCACTGGTGTAACCATCTCTAGGGTCATCTATTTCCTGCAAATGTCATGATTTCATTTCTCTTTGCAGCTAAAGAGTGTACATGTGCCACTTCTTTATACTCTACTCATCTGTTGAAAGCACTTAGGTTGTTTCCATTTCCTGGGTACTGTGAAATAGAAAGCAATGAAGATCACCGAGCCAGGATCAGTAGTAGCAGGCTGCATGCTCTGGGAGCAGTAGAGCTGAGTCATAGAAGCCAGAATCACAAATGCCACATCTTCTTTCTCTCTACCGTGGTTCCTAGCTCTAAAATCTGAGATATATGTATATATTATAGTATACATCATAGAGTATCTGAAGAAAGCAGGAAAGTGCAAAGGAGCCTCAGGTTTTCCACTGTGTGCTCCGGAAGGGGACAGCAGCACACAGGTGACATGGGCTGGGAAGTGGAATGATGGTGAGAAGGGTTTATGTGGGGAGAAGGAGGGAGGTTAATACGAACAGGAGGAACAAGGGACAAATAATACCACAGTTGTTTGATAAAGCCTCAGAGAATCACAGTACTCTACATTTATCTAAACTTATGCAAAATACACACACCCCTGTCAAGGAAGTTAAGCCACCTGACAATACTCCCCCACAAAACCCACAAAATTAAAAACAAACAAAACACAGTGTAAGGCAGAAGGAACCCTCCTTTCAAATGGCTGAACAGAGAAATCAAAATTACTCCCCAAATGGCATAGATTATAAATAGCCTTTAGTTGCCTTTCAAGGGTTGAGAGTGGGCATTACTGAAGACACCCCATACTTAAAAAACAGGATTCGGATGATTCCAATTAGATACAACCAGAAACTGTTTCCTGCTGCCTAGAACCCATGGTTCCATAATACATTATGACAGCTACTAGGAGGTAGGGGGAAGCAATTAAACAGTCCTACCCAGATGCGACAACTATGAACCACAGCGGCATATATATAAAGGTGCAATAAATGACACACCCATGTCAGCAGCAAACAACTGCCTCATTAGACTTATGGCTGACTTCAACTGAAAGGAAACCATGCCTGGTACTGGAAACTGACTCAGCTTCCTGGGGCTAGTGAGGTCTTAGACATTAGAAAAGAATCTACTATTATCACTTTGCTAAAACAGTGTAATTCTTTACTACAAGTCTAAATTCTACCCTTGTACCCACAAATAAGTGTAGCTACAATCTCTCATTATAGAAGCTTCTCTGTACGGCAAATGGAGACCATCACAGAAAACCAGAACTGGACACAAGGCAGAGAACAATGGATTGCAGAGAGCCCAGTACTGCTGGGACACATCTGCATCACAGCTCTTGCATCTATGGCTCAGGAAACACTGCAGAAAAGGGAAGAGAGAGACTGTAAGAGCCAGAATGCCACAAGTCATCAGTGAAACAGTCTCCTAGAAATGGCCACATCACACAACTAAACAAGGACAGAATCAATGCACATGCTGATGTGGAAGGAGGAAAATTTCTGAAGGAGTCAGAGGAGAACTAGCTGCTCTGGGAATGAGCCCTGCTCTTGGTTGGCCAACTCAGAGTGGTCAGTCAGGCTTGAAAGCATATATACATAACAACAAATGAGAACGCAGTAGGTTATAGTTATATAAATACATTCATACACATACATGCTTATAGGTATTTAACAATCATAAAAACAATCTACCAACTTGAGTCCTGTGGAGAGCTAAGAAGAGTTGGACAGAGGGTAACTGAGAGACCGGGGTTTTTTGTTGTGTTTTTTGGTTTTGTTTTTGGGTTTGTTTGTTTATTTGTTTGTCTTTAAAAGTTTCTAACCTAAATTTTGATTACAGAATATCTACTTGGGTCTTCAGTACATCATCACATTGTCCCACTTTGTGGGTGTCTAGGTTGTCAGTCTCATGTTCAGCATCAAGTATCATACGCACAATAGCACACTGTCCAGTACAAATCTGACTGTGGCTCACACTGTGCAAGACATCAAATGTAACTATAGAGCTAGCAGCCAAAGCTCCTGAAATATCACCTACCACGGGCAATACAATCAAGAGAATGCACATGAATGCTCTTATTCACTACCATATATCGTATTGCTAGAATATTATGGGAAACATGAAGGAAATATACTGTGTCCTGTGGTAGATGTTAAACTGAGCTTGTTTTAAACTTTGATATCAGGATCAATAAGATTCCAACATTCCTACTGATATATTTTGAAAATTAACAGTGTTAGAAGTACTATTACCATTATCTTTTTTAAATAAGGTAGAATTTTACCCAGAGTAAAATTCCCATAAAAGGAAAAAGCAGGCTGGAATAACAGACCCAAACCTTGTAGCATCAAAAGAATAGCAAACACAAGGTATGCGAGAACATCTGCAGAGACCTCTATCATGCCCACTCTGTCAATTGCCACAGTTTTGGTATCCATCATTCAGAGTCACAGAATTCTGCACACCTCAACTGCGAGACTTCATGAAAACACTATGGATGTTGACACATGGGATCACCTCTCCGGGAGGTGAAAGTCACGTCATAAGCAAGCCTGGTTTCCAGCTGTGGCATTTTTCAGCACAGAAGGGCAGGAAGCAGACAAAGAGAGACAAACTGTTTCCTTTATGAATTATCATGAGTGATGCTAAAGTAGTTTTTACTTTATTCACATTTAGTATTTTTCTTGTTCAATGGCCTTTCAAAAAGTTAAATACAAAAAAAAAAAAACTGTTTAAAAATTATATTGAAATGTATAGAATAATGAGTTCCAGGATTGACAGCAGGCCACCTGAGAATGAACATATTTTATTCTTTGGTCGTCCACCATCAGCCACAATTGTACCTTATAGTTGTCTATGCTATGTTTCACACCTCTGTGTGTGTGTGTGTGTGTGTGTTTAACTGTAAAAGGAAGCTACTGAGTTAAAATGAACCTTGCAAAAGGAGCTTAGCTTATTTTAGTCAGAAGAGGTGATTATTAAAGTGCAGAAACTCCCTTTGATAACCTAAAAATGAGTCCATAGATACTTCATGCACAGGATGAATGTCAGTTATCACATTAAAGCACACTGCAAAATAAAAAAAGACACACAAAAGAGCAACACAAGTTTAAGTCCATCTACCTATCCATGTTGGGCAAAGAGAGCTCATTAGAATAAATCAACATGGCATAATGTGACAAGTGGTCAATGAGTCACAGGTTTCAGACCTGCACCAGACAGTGACATGGAAATGCTTTCTCTGCCTGTGGCACTGCTTTGCTAATTGTGATTTCTACTTGTAATAGAAGAGAATATTTCAGACACAGTATGACTGAAATGTGAGCCCAATTTTCATCATGTTGTCAAAGGTCATGTCACTTTTAAAGTTGAGATATAGAGGAACAAAATTTAGGAGAATGAAATAGCACTTTGTGCATATACTTTATACATTTTCTTTATTTAAAAAAAATTAAAGTTTAAGCTAAAAAATAACCCATCTAATCACAGCTAGGCTAAACATGATGAACCATTATGTCCTAAAGCTCAAGAGTCGCTAGCTTCAAAATGCTGTGCATAAAATATGACACAGTCACACATGAGCAATTTCTCATCCATTTACTTTCTGGAAACTAAATACTGTGAAATCTTTTCAACTGTCCAGAGCAAGCTTCACAGGATTTTGAGCACACATGGAAGTGCTAAATATGGCTCTCTGCTTATCTATTATGGCTTCAAGACTATGTTTTTATGGAGACCTGAGTGTGGGAATGTGTGGGTCTCTGCATCTGTTTCTTGGGCCTTCCCTTTGGTTTGCTTTGTCCTATTCTGATGTGTTACTTTGTGTTTTAGCTTGGCTTTATATATTATTATCTTAGAAGCCTGTTTGTTAGCCAGGTGTAGTGGGGTACACCTTTAAGCCCAGTATTCACTGGAAAGCAGAGGCTGGCAGATAGCTGAGTTTTAGTACAGCCTGGTCTATAAAGCAAGTTCCAGGACAGCCAGGGGTGTTACACAGAGGAACTCTGTCTCAAAAAATAAAATAAAATAAAATTAAGAAAACCAACCAACTAAACAAACCAAACCCTATTGGTTTTCTAATAAGAAACAAAGGGGGTGGATCCAGATGGGGAAGGAGGTGGGGAGGAGCTGAGAGGAGCAGAGGGGGCAGGAACTGAGCTTGGGAAACAAACCTACTCTCAGTAAAAGGGAAAACAGAAGTGAATCACTATGATAGAAACATTTATCTAAAAATAACTGGATAAGCTAAAATAATGAAACGTATGCTTTAAATATTGGCAGAGTAATTTTTAACACATCAAAGTGCAGATAAGTAAAGCAGTGTGCAATTTTATTTGTGTTTTGTATTTTATAGACAAAACGGTATCAAAATAGGATCATAAAAATTGTTTACACCAAAAAATTGGTACATGTGTACTTCTAACAAGCAAAGACTAATGAAGATTTTTCAATACCTCCTTCCCACCCCAAAGAGAGAGACAAGTAAGATGTATGGGAGCTGCGGACAGAAGGACTGGGAGCATCACCTCAAGGAAGCAACAGGGCCACACTGCTAAGGGGCACACGGTACTTTAAGACATCATTCCAGAGCACCAGAGGTGCCAGTTCTTATCTCTTAATTCTTCATCACAAACCATCATGAATTTACATTACAAAAGAACACACAAAATGCTCATATATAACCTGTGCCCTCTGGAAAACAGCACGATCTCCTCACATGAGCTGGGAGGCTCAGTTTCCCACTAAGCTGACTATGTCTGACTCAGGTGGAAATTTTATGCTTTGAGTTCAGGATTCACTAGACGATAGGAGAATGTTAAATGTATAGATCAAAGAGAGAAATCAAACATAAAAATAACACGTTTACTCAGAAATAGATTTTTTAGCATAAAGTGTATCTTCATAATTTTAACAACACCCCGAAAAATACACACACACACATATATTGGCGGGGTGTTAAATTTATGAAGAATTATATATACAGAGATGAGTAAAGATCAATATAAAAGTTTTTTCTCCTTTATCAACTTCATTTGTAATAGGCTCCAATTTATTGACATAACGGTCAAAGATAAAACCATCAATATATGTTTGTAAAATGAATGATATTTACTTGCACTTTGTGAAGATTATTATTAGAATATTGCTCAAAGTATAAAATATTATATATAAAATTTAAATGCAAAATGCCATATCCCAATGTCAGACGATTCGTGTAAATATAGAAATAAAATGCAGAATCCTAAATTATTTAATATCTGAGAAATAAAATGTCAGTGGCACTATGACATGACATGGTAGAAAAGGTTAGTGATAAGATTGAAATTAAAACTCAAACCCAGTAAGAAGAGCTTTTAGTGCACTTGTGGAAGAAGAACTTCACACCAGCGGACCTGTTCTCTTATGAAAAGCTGAGCCAACACCAGCCAGTGAACAGTAAATTCAAATATATCATGCAATGCTCACTGAGTCAAAGGGCGCCTGAAATTGTTACTTCCACAAAATCTCTTAATTAATGAAAACTAAAACTATTTGCTTTAGGAAGCAAATTCTACTATTTTCAGAAAATGGACACGACTGAGTTTGAATTAGGGGCAAACCACCTGTGATGGTTTGAGTAAGGATGGTCTCAGAGGCTTGGCTCCCTGACTGCTTAGTTACCGGGAGTGGGACTCCTTGGGCGGAGTGGAAGGATGGGCAGCTGCTGTCTGGTAAAAGCAAGTGTGTGGCTGCAGATGGGCCTCGCCCAGGTTCTCTTTCCACGCAGAGCTCCCATCTACTTCTCCGGCACCTACCTCGCTCCCTGTCCCTATGCTGTGTGCCATGATGATAATGGACTAAGCCTCTGAAACTGCCACTTAAATACCAGCCCCCACTTAGCGGCTTTTTAAATAAGACTGCCTAGGTCATGGTGTCTCTTCACACAGTACACCAGTGACTAAGATACCACTTAATTCTGCAATGAAAACATCAGTGAAATGGTCATTATAACAGCACAACATGGCACTGTCAAAATGCAAAGGACATGCTTCAGTCAGCTAGGCAGTAAGTGGTGGAATGTTATCCATGACTGAGCTTTCACAGAGAGGATCTGGGGGAGGGGGGGAGAGGGGGCTGGAGAGGTGGCTGGATGGTTGAGATTATGCACTGTTCTTGCAGAAGACCCAACTTCCAGTACTATGTTGGGTTGCTCACAACCACCTGTGACTTAAGATCTAAGGAGAGCTGACACCACTGGCCTCCTTGGCCCAAGCCTTTACATGCCCACGCAGATTCATATAACTGAAACAAACAACACACAGACAAAATCAACTACTTCCTACAACTTTCAACAAAAAATGTTATTGTGAGTTTCACGTGAAATTCAAAGGCTGTCTACAAAAAGCAAACACAGTCCATGCAGACATTAGACTATCATACAAAGAATTCCCCAACTAACCAAGGAGCACAAGATACCACTGTTTTGTTTGTAAGCTAAGGCAACTGTGTAGCTGGAGGTACACTGAGAAGGAGCACATAACTGAAACCAGTAAAGTCTGGCAGGGATTTTCCTGCCTCTACAAACCAATTGCTGGGATTAAAGGTATTCACCATCACAGCCAGCAATATAAGTTATGTAAAGTGCCAGGAGTGGAATGCATAAGGAATGCCTCAACTCATGCTCAGGCAGCAAGGGGCTCTGGACACAGAGCCGGGCTTGGTATCTCAATCACTGTACATGTTCCTTATGGGAGACTTTCTACTGCTGTTAAGAAACACCCTGACCACAGAAACTCTTACAAAGAAAACATTTAATTGTGGCTGGTGGCATGCAGGCAGACATGGTGTTGGAGAAGAAGCTGAGAATTCTATATTCAGTTCAGCAGGCAGCACTGAGAACTGAGCCAATGGGCTTGCCTTGAGCTTCTGAAACCTCAAAACCCACCCCCATACTGACATGCTATCTCCAACAAAGCCAGACCTACTCCCAAAAGACCACACCTCCTAATATTGCCACCACACGGACTAATACAAGTCATTTACAGTCTCTTATGGAAGACTTTAATAATAATGTGAATTCAATGGTGTTCAATCACTGTTGATTCAAACTGAGAATAACTTGGTGGCTTTGTACTGGAGACGGGGTAGGAATAGGATGGAAGGTGACACAGGCGACTGAAGGCCACAGCTGGAGCTGGAGCAAACGTGGAGAAAAGGGGAATCTTGTCTGTATGTCTGAAAGATTCCTAAGATGATGCTTGGTAAGAGTCTAAAGTCTAAGCCAATATGAATATTTCATTTTTAAAATGAATTCATATTATTTTTCTATATAAATATTTGAGCTGTGAATTAGAGACCAAGCCAATTTTTTTATAATTCATTTATAAATTTTAAGAATACAACGCCGGATATACCTTTTGCTATGGACCTATATTTCTCCAATTTTATAATATGAATAAGAGTTTAAGATAAAATACTAATCAAATATTATAAATGTGATATATAATTTTTTCAGGGTTATTTTTAAAATTTATTGTAATTTATGGAATCTCTGCTTTAGTACGCTTTCTAACAAGGAATATTTCATAAGGTAATTGAAAACGCATTACAAATGCTGTTGAACTGTGGTCCAGTTCCAGTTGTTTGGGTCTATCTCAGCTACTTAGGAAAATGGCAGGAGGAAAGCTAGATCCAACATGGCCTGGGCTAAATTCTGAATGAGTGTAAAGCTAGCCTGGACAACTCAATCAAATAATATATAAATATCAGAAGTAAAACAAGAGATGGGATATAGAGTCATCTCAGATATATAAAATATATCCTAGGACCAGATATTTGGAGCCTTTGGATAACCCTGAAATGCTGACAACGTAAGCTAATACTTAGAAGATAGGCAAAGGGCAGAGAGGAATAAGACAACGTCCAGGATGTCCTCTGTCATGTGATGTAACAGGTATTCTTATGATAATTAATATGCAATGCAGTAGAGACTATAGTTCCTCCAAGTGTGAGTGACTACAGGACTTGAAATTTGCATTAATAACTTGTATCACTACACTTTCGGAAATATGACATTATGGCTTGATTCACACAAATTGTAAGGTATGTGAAGTCAAGAACTCTGTGTTCTGTATTTCTTGGGGGCATGGAACAGCTGCCTGCATATTCAGTGATGTATTGAAAGTGTTTAAAAAGGGGTGACTGGAGATGCAGCTCACTGGTTGGGCTGCTGCTCCAGATCTAGGTTCAAGTTAGAAAAAGAAAGGCAAGATTTACCACACAGCACAGGGAGAAAACAATGAAGAAGGTGCATGAAATCCGAGAGCAGACAGGAGGAGCATGATCAGTGCCAGAGACCCAGCACTAAAGAAACCAACTGTCTAGCTGGGCACAGTGTTACACACCTATAATCTCAGAGCTGGAGAGACTGAAGAAGTTAAAAAGCAGGTAATACAGAGAAGGACCCAGCCTCAAAATAAACAAATAAGTATTAAAATTATAAAAAAGCCAAAACTCTGTAATGCAGCGTCCAAGCTTTCATTGTCCGCAGTTATTTCCGGGATGTGAGAATGACACCCCAGGTGCTGTACCTAAGCTGAGCAGCAGTGAAGTGCAGATGGGCGGTGCTCACGACACCTGCTTCCACGTCCCTTGTCCCTTCCGATGCATCCCTCAGCACTATCAGGGAAGAGCTTTTATTACCTCTAAGAGACAGCAGAATAAACAGAGGAGCTAAAGCCACTGAAGGGGGGAGGTTGGGATTACTCATGGGGCAAGGCACTTGCCATCAACCTTAGTGACCTGAGCTCAATACCAAAACAGGGGTGGAGCAAGAGCCAATTTCCTCACCTTCTGACATCTGCTCACACTCTGTGGCATATAGCCCCCATACCTATAAATTTAAAACTACAATAAAAAAAGAAACCAATTATAAATACAATTATCAAAAAAAGTAGAAGATAACTTCACTCAATATTTGACTATTAGATTCTTAAGACTCTTGAAAATAGTGGCTGTAAAACCAACCCTCATCTATAACTTTATATCATGAGTCAGGGCATGTCACATGCTCATTCACCATGACATGAGCTACATGAGATGTGTATTTCCTGCTATTTCGAGAAGAAGAAAATCTGAGCTTACTACCTGTGCACACTACATATAACATACACAAACACTACTTCCCAGAGTTAAATTAGCATTTTTTATTTCCATGATGGCAGGCAAGTCTTGGTACACACTGAGACCATGAAACTACTTGGTCACAAAGTGTGGAACCAAGAAGCAAAGGCTCAGGCTGGAGCCACCAATGGGTATTCCGTCCAAAGCCTGCCCCAAGGATACAGTTGTAGTAGCTATGCCACCAAAAGCATCCACAGCCTTCAAAGGGGAACAAGTTTTGGTCAAGCACTCAAAACATGACCATTTTCAAAGGCCTTCTGGTCTTCCATGTAGATTCAATTGATGGGAGCTGACAGCAGTCCGATGTTCTTGAAAATATAAACTAAAATTTCTTCTGTCACAACTGTTATGATGAGCATTATATTCACTCACGTTTAGACACACAAATGGTAAGGCTAAAATAATCTCTGCATCCTAATTAGAAATGGAATTCTGAGAAAGTTAAATTTTATGTTTAAGGATCATCAAGCTTTTTATAGACTTAGTTTTAATTAATGATGTATTAGTAATAATTGTAATAGAGTTTTTAGGATCTAGATCTTTATGGCTAGAGATAGTCAGTAGGTGTGTGTGTGTGTGAGCGCACGCACGCGTGTGTGTATTTCTCTTTGTGTATATGTGTGCATGTGTTTGTTAGATTGTGTGGTTGCTCCCTTGTATCCAGGGCTCCAGAGACTCCTCACTACAGATACAAAAGTGCACACATGTTTAAGTGCCCTACATAAAAAGTGCACACATGTTTAAACGCCCTACATAAAAAGGTCAAACATTTGCCTAGCAACTCGAAAGACCTCCTGCACACCTTAATTCACACTAGAGTTTTCATCAACAGTTTGCTACAGTGTACTGTTTAGGAGACACAGACAGGATAGAAAGTCTAATGTTAATTTATATGTATAGATATAAATTAATATATAAATTTCTTATCGGTGGCGGAGGTAAAGGAGGTATGTGTTCAAGAAAGTCAAACATAAACTCTGAAAAGCTACAGAAGAGCTTATGAGTATATTCTAACTAACAGGCAAGTGATCACTAAATTAGTCATATTTTAATGGATAAATAATAAGTGTGGTGATAATTATTTCCAGGTCAACTTTTATATGATTCTATATGCTATGTCCCGCCCCCATATACACATTAGAACCTACGTCCTAGGTGTTAATCTGTGAGAAGTTTTCCACGTTCACAGCTCTGTCCTGTAACTAGTGTGCTGTGTGTGCAGTCACTACAGAAGTTTACCGGGTGCACAGCTCTGTCCTGTAACTAGTGTGCTGCTTGAGCCCCACTCTCCCTGTCACATACAAACACCTTGCCAAGCCTCTAAGGACAACTGTGATCTAAGGGCTACTTGTATGTTTAAAACCTCAGCTCTGCTGATGTGCGCTGAGCTGCAGGGACTCCACCAAATGCAGCTACAACTTTTGGATCTTATTTCACAATTTCTGTTCTGTTCTCTGCCTAGAACACTATGTGATACATTTCTTCTCATCATCTGAGATTTTACAGTGCCTCAGGACATATGGGCTTTCTAGATTATGTCTTATAATTACATGCCAGTGAAGTTACCTCAAATACAGTTTTTGACAAAGTTACCTAATAAAAGTCTGCGTAAAAATCACCACCCCTTTGCCCATCTGCCACTTCCTGCTCCTGGTGCAGTATTTGTGTCTCCATGGAAGCCGCTGCGTTAGAGATGTGTGCCCACTCACCAGAGTTCTAACTCCTGCGACAGTGCAGCAGCCATGGAAAACTGATTGTATTCATTGCTAGAATTCAGATGTGTTGCCAAAGGTTGGTTTTATAGGTTTAATTCCCAGAATTGCCAGGTTGGGAAGTAGTACCCTTCAAGAGCCAAGCCTAGTGGGAGCTCCCCAGACCATGGGAGGAAGGAGAGTGGAAGTCAGCGTCAGTCTTCCTTTCCGACTTGCTCCCTAGATAAGTGGGTGAGCTGGTCACTTGGCTTTCCACATTGCCCAAAGCAATAGATCCATTTGATCTTACACTGGAATTTCCTCATATCCAAAATAAACAATCTCTTTTTACAAGTAAATTATCTTCAGCATTTTCTATAGTGACGGAAAGCTAACATGCTCACCACTCCATTCCTAAGACTTAAAACCAAGCTGAGCCTTTGATAGTTCTGGCTACATCACCACTGTACTTGAAGTTTGGTGACTTAGTGTAGAACAGTGCCTGGGTATAGGTCCTCTGGTGTGCCACGCATACACTTAATGTAGCCCTTATGGGGCAATCTGTAAGGAAGTGTGTGTGGTACCTATGCACTGAGTTAGCAAACAGGGTCGCAAGTATGAAATTTAGCAGGTAGGTAGATGACTAAACTGGCATTGTCAATATTCAAGCCCAGGTACACATTTTAATAATCCATGATGACATGTTATTTACCTTTCTTTTACTATCTTATCTGATGCAAAGAACCTATATTTTACAACCTCAGCTTTAATGAACGAAAGCAGGGAAGCAGCTGGAACATAGAACCTTTGATTCTAGCTCCAGGTTTGGGCAACCCAGCATGCCTGACCCTAAAACAGAGACAGCGCAAGTGCACACAATCACACAGGCAGATGGACCATGTGTCCGGGACGGAACAGGAATCCTAAGCGTACCCACTGGCTGAGAGTTGAGCAAGCATATTTAAAATTATGTTCACATAATCTACTGCATAAACAAACAATAACATTTTAAAATTCAGGATTCAAATGTTAAATGATTAAAAAGCTTTACCCCAACAGAAGAAGGGAAAATTGTTAGAAGCAGGAAAGTCTTCAATAATCAGTCTTCTAGCAAGCATGGGAGAGAGAAAGGCTGAGGACAATTACAGTCTCCAAAGCAAGTCCCAGCAGATGTGACAGACACAAAACCACCTCCACCTCACTCACACCAGCAAGAAACCCTCCTTGAACATAAGAAGTCAGGTCCAAAACTTTTTAATTAAGATGAGACAAACGTTATAAGCACACTTGTGTGCTCAATTATCCATAAATACACATCCAAGCAAAATCTGAAAACAAGAGGAAACATATCTATATTCCAAAAAATTACACATTTTAACGAATTTTCTTACATTTCTCCTCCCTTTATTATGAAAATACGCAGCTGGAGAGAAAGCAGAATATAACCACAGTTATCAAAAAGGTACCAAAGCTAGAGTTAAAGGCTACGTTGTCATCACTACTAAGCTGTTTGGATGGAAACTGTAGGAGGCTTTTTTATCACTTCACTATAGAGAGAGAGAAGTATAAATCAGCCAGTGTGACAGATCAAACAAAAAGCTTAGGAGCAAAAAGATTTTCAGAAATACACAAAGTTTGTAATTATTTATTTAGGTTTAAAACTGGTAAGAATGTAATCAAAGATTTTTAAATGACACAAGAAGATGAAAGAAAGATTATTTTCATTTCAGTAATTCTGATGTTAAGTTAAAAGAAAAAAGGACCACCTTCATCATGATGGGTGACTGTGTCCCAGAAAGGTCTTTCATCATATAAAATGCACTTCCTATAACATAACAGAACCTAACATCCAGAGAAAGAGGTCATTTTTAAAAGTAAACTGTTGTTGTAAGGTAACTTTTAATTTGTGCACATAACGTAAATTGCAGTAGTGGATGCATGCCGGGTCACTGAGACAACGGTAGCAGAATTCAGATGTGACCCAGCAGCCCAGGTGTTCAGGAAAAGTGCTGTTAACAGTGAGGATTGATGATCTAATCAAACTGTCACAGCCAGATCCTCAGCAGGGTGGTTGGAAGGAGGTGGAGGAGGGTAATATTCAGAAGGCAAGCACATGCTTAGTGTTACTTTCAATTGATGCTGACATTTTCAATTGTGAAAAGAAATTTTTTCCTAAGTAATATAGGAAACAACTCAGCTAACCTTCCGGAGGGCATCAGATAATCATAGTAGGCTGGTGTGCAAAAGCTAACTTCTCAGAAGTGTGAGCACATTTGGAATACAAATAATAGGACGTTCCAGAGATTTATACAGTAATCAGCATTTTAATTACTTTCTGTTTTCTTAGATGTACAGTACAACTGCGATGAATATTCTCTCTATGTATAAGCCAAGCAATATTTTTACCCTGGTATTTGCATCTGGTATAGAAAAATTCCCTTAAGAATACAAATAAACAAGAGTCACATGCTGATTAATCTAAAACTTCTAAAGTCACATGTTAATTAGGGTAATTAATATGTTCTTGCATGACAATGCTACACATTTGTCATATGGCATGCACACAGAAACTGTGACTGGACAGTCAGCTCTCAAAGCACAATGGCCAACTCTGAAATAGAGTGCTGCTTTTGTTTGGTTTGGTCCGGTTTTGTTCCTTCAAGCTGGGGACCTCATTCAGGCACTCACACACACGCTCTGCACATACACCACTGTGGGCCAGACACTTGTTCTTTGTTGCACATTCTGTTTTTTCCATCCCTCGTTACTAATGTCAATTTTATAAAAGTGAGTACACAAATGTCTATATCTACTCAGAATGTCACCAGACTGGCATGCAAATATGTGATCCACAAAGAATTCAAGGAGGCAAAGAAACATT
The DNA here is from genome assembly GCA_019843965.1 of Rhynchomys soricoides. NCBI lineage: Eukaryota > Metazoa > Chordata > Mammalia > Rodentia > Muridae > Rhynchomys > Rhynchomys soricoides. Next base: position 218,168 of record JADRCH010000107.1, on the reverse strand, counting down.
CTCCATCCTACAGATATTTTTATTTTAGATAGTAAAAATATGTTCAACATGAAGTGAAATGATTTCTGAGCCATTCACCTCAGTATAGCAACTGCAGTGATTACAAGTGCTCAGCATAGACAGTGGAGGGCACGCTCCCCCCTTGCTGTGTTCTCCTGGCAACATCCTGAGCTTTTGATATGCACCCTTTCCTCTACAGCCAAGGACAACCAAGCTTGTTGAGTTGCTCCAAGTTTTTCAGGCACATTATAAAGCATTTTCAGGAAAACTTCTCTCTCCATAATTCCTGACTTTGTGAAACTGTGCACCAGTAAGGATTAATATTGATAAAACACATTATCTCTGTCATTCATGGCAGGCACAGGAATCCGAGGTAATACAACACAGCTTCCCTAATAGTTAAGACATACAAGGATAGAAAAAATAGTAAAGAAAAGAACATTATTTTTTCAAGTAAACTTAGAACTTCATATAATCCCTGTAAAACTGAACCATGCTTTCAAGCATGCTTTTAAATCTGTTCTAATAAAATCTCATAAGCTAACAAAACAAAACACAGAAAACAATTCAGAATATCAGCTTCACTCTATGACCCAAGGCCTGAGAATCTCTGTGTAGTGGGTGCCAGTATTATAGAGGTACACTACCATACCCAGGACATGTTGCATCTTTAACACAAACTTGACTTAAGCATTTCAGTTATTTATACATAAAAATCCCATGGGAACTGAAAGTGTCCAGGGTGCCAGCCTGACAAGGCATATCCAGGAGCAGAGGGTAACAGTCTAGGTCACTCTTGCAGCCCTTGTAACCCTAGGACCAGCAGGGACTTCTTGTCATAACTCCACAGGGGAGGGGATCCCTAAGAGCTCACAAGTGTGTGATAAACTACAAAGCACTGAGGAAGCATTCCCACTATTGTCTGTCCTGGAGCCTGCATTTGACTCTGACAGGAGACTGGGGGGCAAAGAATTATACACAGGTGGGAGAGGTAGGCCTATACCATACCAGCAACCAACAGGAAAGTATCAGGAATAGTCTCAAGTTAATTTTTGAAAGAAGCTTGGTATTCTTCTAATAGTTCCAAAAATATACTTTTTAAATTCTGTAAAGCTTCAGATATCTTAGAATTCTGACACCATGGGAAAGTTAAAAACAAATTTAAAAAGGAAGAAAAAGACTCTTAAATTCTTTCCTCCCATTGGGTGACTGGTGGCCAGCTTGGGGACAGAATACTAGCTGTCATAGTTATTGCTAATCTGTACTGATTTATCACAAATTTAATTACTCAGGTTTGCCTGGCATATCAAGAGTTAAGTAAAATATGTGGATAAAGTATATTAGTACACATAAAAACATGCAGTATAAAGTAAAATGTGCTTTTTCTACCGTATAGTTGTCACAGAACACATGATAAAATTTTCACTTAAAGCCCTGTTTTAGAGGATGAGGATTCATGAGAATTCAACACCTGACCTGAAGTAGAGAAAACTAAAAATGTTTTTCAAGTTAAGTGTTTCAAATTCTTCCACAAGCATGAGGATTCATTGTAACAGAAAATTAGCAGTATCCAATCTCTCTCCATTCTATACAAAAACACTGTCCTGCACTGCTGGTGAAATGTGATACCACACACGAGACTTCAACACAGAGTTCCTTGGTGCCAGGACACGGGGAAGTAACTTAGAAAAGATGAAGGTACGGCACTGTTTACTTGGCACAAGCTTACAAACAGTGTCCATGTTCACTAAGAAGCAAAGCATGGCACCACAATACAGTAAATAATAGATTAGACCATCCAATTAAATAAATCTATATTTATGAATCGATGAACAATGGGCACCAGAATTAGGCAAAGCAAGCTACAAAACAGTATGTATAAAAACATGCGTGCAGCATGTATGCTGTTCAAGCAGAAGAACTGAGAAACATCCCATTGAAGGCATTACACTAAGGTAGAAATGTCTTCCCTTGAGGGATGGGAATTATTGCTCTACTCACTTAGTCCTTGTACTAACACATAATGATTGCATTTGAATAAGCAAATATGTTTTATCTTAGCAATTCTGACAGGAAATGAGAAGGAACAGGAAAAAGTTGTTCTTTATTTTAAGAACACTCTGTTTCTTCCACCATGGCCTTGTGATCATATCCATTTTGAAGAAACTGTGTGGTGTGAAGATTCCTGGGATGTTTATTGTCCACACAGAGTGAGTGACTGGCTCCCTCTGTCCACAATGAGCAGCATTGTTAAAAGAGAGGAAGACAGATGCGTGTACTGCTGCTCCGGTACCTCTTCCAGGGGAAGACATGCCATTACCAGATTTCTTGGACTGAAGCACTGCCACCAAAAGCAGCTGACCCAGGCGAGAGCTGCACATGCATGCCCTGCCTTTATGAAACCTGTCTAATGTTCAACTGCATAGCATTTAACATTCTTCATTGTCAGGACATCACTAATTGGACAAAGGAAATAGAACATTAGCGATTAAAAACTCTAAAAGGTAATTTGAGAAAACACACCATTTCATTCAGTTTCACTAGCACTGCAGTTTTCATGGCCCATATTTGAGGCATTCTTGTTTTAAATATAAACTGTAAATCTGACACAATAAAAACATTTGTAAAATCAAAACACATAAAAAAAGAAGACTTATAAATTGAAACTATTATTTGTTAATTTACAAATACCAAGTATATTTTATTGGCCATGAAAAAATAGCATTTCAGAATTTTTAGCAAATTTCCATTATCAAACTCAAAATACAAAGAGTTCTAGTAATTAAATACAGTAATAAAATATTATTAGTATTTTATGACAAAATAAATGTCTATTCAGCACTAATTATTTCAAAATATCCAATGAGATAACTAAAAGCTGTGACTTATGTATGGATTCCTCACTTTCTAGCTTGTTTGTTTGAAGAATGAAGGGAAATATTAATAAGGATCTAAACATAACAAATTCTAAGAAAGTTTTTTGGAAAAAAATAAAAATTATTTTTTAAATTATACCATGATGAATTTGACTGTTCAAAATGATGGTGACCTGACAAAGAATGGCTAGAATTATATTTTCTCTCATGATAAGCTGATATATCATGATATAAAAATATGGCAGAAGAAATCAGTGAGAAACCAAGTTTTCTGACAATAATAAAATCCCCTAGAAAAACTGCTTCCACCTTCCAGCGGAAGCGCGTTTAACTGCAGAGCTACAGCCTCAGTATATGTAAGGATGGGTTTGTGCATTCCTCCAACAGGGAACTCTGGCCAGGTGGTTCCTTGTCTCAGGCCCTCAACCTCTCCCTCTCCACCCTCTCTGCCTGCCCCACTACTACCCCTAGAATTATTCATATTCCCAAAAAGAACTTAAATAATGAGCAAAATATGAATTGTAAGAGGCAAGAGGTTAGAAGTTCATTTCCATTAAGCAAACTTACAAAAAAAGGCAAGCAGGAAAAAAAAATTAAAAATCTACAGAGAACAATAATTAAGAAAGGAAGGGAAAGAAATCAAGAAGAACTAAAATTTTATTTATTTAAAAGTGCTAAGAATTGAAGTTACATGAGAATACGGAAAATCAGAGCTGAATGCAAAACAGTGAGAGAACACAAGCAGCACAGCTGAAGAAGAACACCAGATTAGCACAAGAATCACAAACTACAAAAGGAAAATGGCATGCGCATTAAGACCAAGCTTTACATAAATCAGATGAATTCAGAACTGTATCCAAATGTAAGTGATTCTGCCTTTTGATAAA
>JADRCH010000107.1:199405-209405 GCA_019843965.1 Rhynchomys soricoides | reverse complement strand
GGTACCTGTACTCAGAAACACATACAATAAATAAGTAAATAAATAAGTAAGTAAGTAAATACACACTACCAAAGAAGAGGGGAAAGTGTATGCAAAAGGGAAGGAACTATCTAAGTACATGAAGAAATGCATACTTTATCACCAATTAATATAATGAGAACTGGAAGTTTAAAGACTTGCCCATGATTTTTATACAAATATATCATGAAAAATATGATGATAATTATAAGCTATGAAAAGAGAGATTTTTTTGTATCAATGCAGTAAGTTAATCAATTAATCAATCATAAATTTCCTATACCAGAAAGATTACTGAAAATAGATCTGATTGGGTCAATCAAAAATGAAATAAAAGTAAAAGGTAGGAATAAAGGAGTAGACAGAGACAGGAACAATAGCCTACTAATAATTCTTTGTGTCCAAGAAATAATGTTTAATAACAAATGTGAGCATAAAATGATGGTTAAATAATAAATTACTAAGTTTACATCATAATTCTAGAGATTATATTTGAAAAAGTACAAAATATTTCAAAAAACAAATTACTTGTGCCTATAGCTTGAACATGCCTGACAATTCTTTCTTAAAGCATATAGACACAGAGATACACACATTTGCAGACATAGGAATAGCATAAAAACACAAAACCAGAAGCCATAACACATACTTGTCAGACAGAAGAAAAAGCCCCTACAACATTATGAAATAAAATCCTCCAGGGAGCCACTGAGTTTGTCTTATGTTGGCCATCTACTGCTGCTAGGCATAGGGCCTGCCCTCAAATGTGGTTTGTATCCCCAATAAGACGTTGTTGCAGGAAACTCATTTTTCATTTTCATTGAGTGGTTATCAATTGGAGACAGCTTATGAGCCAGGGATGGGAGCATATGTCTATTCTTTCAGGGCTGGGTTCCATCTGGCACAGACCCGTATAGGCCCTGTGCATGCTTCTACAGACTTTGTGAGTTCACATGTACCATCAGTCCTGCCGTGTTTAGAAGGCCTTGTTTCTTCGATATCCTGCATACCCTCTGGAACTTTCCCCCTCCTCTTCTGTGGTGCTGTGGGAATAACCAATTACTCTCTGATTTAGGGGCCCACTGTACAAGATGGAACCCATGCACAACACAGAACAGGTGGCCAAGAACCTGAGACTAGAAAGGCCAGTGACCTTGGGAGAAAAATCAAACAATACCGGGTGCTAAAGGAACACAGCGATAAATGATTCCTAGCAACATTCTGCTATAGTCGTAGATCAGTGCCTTGCTCAGTTGTCATCGGAGAAGCTTCCTCCTGCAGAAGGGAACAAATAAAGAGACCAAAAACTGGGCAATATGCAGAGAGTGATAGGCCTTGGAAGACTCAGTCCTCCCCTCCTGGTTCATACAGAGATGAAAACCTAGGCAGTATGCAGAGAGCAGCCTTAGAAGACTTAGTCCTAAGTGGGATGTCTCCACCGAGTCCTCCCCAGCCTTGGAAAACTCAGTCCTAAAAGGGACATCTCCACGGAGTCCTCCCCTCCTGGTCATACAACTCATGGTGCTGTTTTAAAAACAAATGAACATAAAACTATACTATAAAATATCTACATTCTATATTTGATCTCCAACCTTTTAAAGTCAGTTAATAAAAGGCAAGGTCTGAAGCTGTCTTCACCTCTAAGAAATGCTAAGGTTTCCCCTATAGCACAAAAGTATACAACAAGCTGCTTAGGGCAGAACAGAAAGTCACAAACATTTACAAAACAATAAACCTTTAAAAGCCGCCTATAGGATGCAACTTCACCCATAAAAGGATTAGTAGTAAGGATCGACAAAAACTTACGCGGCTCTTTTTGAGGTGTAAATAGTGTACTTAATTAATAAAAAGTGATACAGTGAGGTAAACCAGTAAAAAACAAAACACAAAACAACAACAGCAAAACCTGAGCTCTGCGGTCCCTTGAGGACATCTTTACTTCCAGTCACCAAACCAAAGGACCAGTGATGGAGCAGAATACATGCAAGAAGCCCTGACACAATGACCTGGACAAAGGAAGCAGCCAGGCTAACAGAGTTCTATGCTCCCCAACCATTCTCAGCAAGAACAGAACAGAAGAGCTGTGATACATCTAGAACACACAACAGTAAGCAACGCAAACTGACAGAGAAACCAGGATGCTAGTTCTAACTGAAAGCCATCTCAGTCAGCAGTCACGTTTGTGTTAGAATGTCTTAGAAGACAGAGCTACTTAGGTTAACGGACAAAGACAAGTTGGGGCAAGTTCTAACAGGTAGGGGAATCATGAAAAGGTCCCTGGAGGATGGTGTGCAGTCTGTTTCCTGAACCATCCTCTCCTCTACAAAGAACAAGAATGGGTTCTGAGTTCTGTCCTCTAAGAACGGCTCCATTCTGCAAAAACGACAGTTCCAGCAGCAAAGTACAAAGAGAGAAAGGAAAACCTTCCTGAAATGCTGAGCTCAAAAATGTCTCATCTCAGATAATTTATGGCTACACAGCTATGATTCAGTTAAAGTTTTGAATTGTTTGTTTGTTTGTTTGTTTCATATATTTACAGGGGGAAAAGTTAAATTAGTTTTAAAAATCAAAACATTTTGGTCAGAGTTTGCAAGAAGGCTCAATCAGCAAAGTACTTGCTTTCTATGTGAAAAGCTGGAGTAGAAAGCTGAGAATAGCAGAGCAACTCTTTAAACCCAAGGATTGGGAGCAGGACAGCTGGATCTCTGGGGCTACCCAGCCAGGTTAACAGTGAGTGAGCCAGTTCCAGGTTCACTAAGAGACAAAAAAATAAAGTGAAGAGTGACTGAGAGAAAAACATCATCAGAGATCAACCCCTGGATTCTTCACACACATGTGTATGCTACACACTACGATACACACACCACACCACAATAAAATGAAGCAAAACAGTATGCTCCTATACCTTTAATAACAGGCATCACGTCATTTCCTCCAATGAAGCTTTCTCTTTATCTTCAAAACTGTATTCCCATTTTTACAATATTATATGAAAAGGCACAATAATCTAGGGAATCTCATTCAGCCAGGTGTAGGCCACAGAAGACTGGAATTCAACACTCATAACACATTTTTAAAAGCTGTGCAGGGAGAAAAGGGCCCGCGCATAGATCACAGGCTGCTCTTGCTGATGATCTCAACTTGTTTCCTTACAGGCACGAAAGGCAGCTTACAGCTCTCAGGAACTCCAGCACTCCCAGCTTCCTCAGATGGTCTCAGCCCCCCCCCCCATCTCCCTCTCTCCCTCTCTCTCCCCCTCCCCCTCTCTCCCTCAAAAAGGTGGGCATGCTGGTCTCTAGTCATAATACCAGCAATCAGGAGGTACGACAGGCAAACCCCAGGTTCACTACACAACCAAACTAGCTTAACTAGAGAGCTCTAGGCAACACAAGTTTCAGAAAGAGGATTACTGGCATCTGAAGAGTGGTACTCTGGTCTCCACACGCATTCCCACACATGCAACCACAAGACACACCCCTACATGTACACATGCACTCACATAAGCATATTTTCCAGGAAAAAAATATTAACTATAATTTTGTTATGCACAAGTCTACCATTATCTAGTTGCCAAAAGCATACTACAGAGTCAATCACCTTACATAATCATAAATGTGAAAGAAGAAAGAATAAATGGTGAACACTATCATCAACTGTGAACACAAAAGGGGAGAAGCAGCCATTACAATGTACCTAAAAGAACATTTGAAGGCAAGATTGCTGGAAAACACATGTCATCCTGGCACTCAAGGGGAGGGGGCAAGTTCTAGGCCAATCAAGGCTGCAAAGGAAGACTGTTTCAAAAATATCAAAAATATGAATTTGATGGTTATTCTTTCTGTTTCTGTAAATAATGTCACAGAAACATGAGGAGTGAAACTAACTGTAAAGGAATCACGGTCTCTGACTTTACACTAGAGTCAGGGTAACAGTATAACATACCATGGACGCAGAGATAGGTACACAACAGAAATGAACGGAGGAAGAGAGCAGGGCTCAGCACAGGAAGAACTCACAGAAGCCACACAGAAGGACTAACTAATTTTTGACAAAGATAACTAAAATAAACAAATAAAAGAGGAACTTTTAAAATAAACGACACTGAAAGACTAGATAACTGTCTTAGTCAGGGTTTCTATTCCTGCACAAACATCATGACCAAGAAGCAAGTTGGGGAGGAAAGGGTTTATTCAGCTCACACTTCCATGCTGCTGTTCATCACTAAAGGAAGTCTGGACTGGAACTCAAGCAGGTAGGGAAGCAGGAGCTGATGCAGAGGCCATGATGTTTCTTACTGCCTTGCTCAGCTTGCTTTGTTATAGAACCCAAGACTACCAGCCCAGGGATGGCACCACCCACAAGGGGCCCTCCCCCCTTGATCACTAATTGAGAAAATGCTTTACACCTGGATCTCATGGAGGCATTTTCTCAACTGAAACTCCTTCTCTGTGATAACCCACGCTTGTGTCAGGTTGACACACAACACCAGCCAGTACAATACCCAACAGTAGAACCAAAGTTGACACTATTTCTCATCCTTTAAAACAACCAGGTGAAGCCAGATCATGACCTTAACTTAGTTCTGCCCTTCTGCACTATGAAGACAGGTACAAGAAAATCTGATGCTCTGAGCACAAATAATAGATTTTTAAGCTGAAACTAGAACCACAAACAGAACTGAATCACACAGAAAAACGTCAGTTTAGAACAAGAAATTGAAACAAAAACAACAACACAAAAAGACACCCACACACACCCAAGATCTATCCTCAGAACAGGGGAGAATCTGTGTCATTAATACCAAGAACATGAAATTCATAGCCAGAAAACTGAAAAATGTAAAAGTCAACAACAAAATAGTAAGAAATGTGGACAATAAATGGTGGTTGTACTCAATAAACACTTCAAATGAAGAACAAACAGCCAAAAATAAAAGAAAGAATGCTGAATACTTTACCCATAAGAGTAACACAAACAGAGTCCACACTGAGATTCACCCACTTGGAATGGCAATCATTATTTAGAAATCAGATATGCTGGGACTGTCAATGCAGTAAGAATGTTACCTACCTCACCCAATAAGAAAGACAGTATGAACATCCTTCGGGGGGGAGGGGGGAAGCAGCCCTGTGGAGCTGGAGACTAGATTCCCAGGTCAACAGCACTGGTTTTTGCAGGTTCAACTCCCATCACCTATATGGCAGCTCATAGAATTGATTCCAGCAGATGCAATACAACATTTTGACCCTGGGCAACAGGGACAGAGGACATATTCATACATGCAGGTAAACGACTCACACATAACATAAAATGTGCAGAAGTCTAAAAATATAACAAAACAAAACGAACTAAAAAACAAAACCACTCTCAAAACTAAAACTAAAAACAAAGCAGGCTAAGCCAGGACAGCCATGTTCAGATGAAGAAAAGGTTGGGCACCTACACAATCGAGTATTAATCAGTCATAAACAAGAACGAAATAATAGCATTTGTAGAAAAATCGATACAAGTAGACACTATCACGGAAAGCAAAATGGGCCGCTCCCACAAAAAGAAATGGAGGACTCTAGGGGAAGCTAACAGAGGACATTAAAAAGAAAACTCCTGAGGATGTGCTGAAGAACGTTGAAAGGGAACCGTGAGGGAGATAACAGAGTGGAGTGGGGTCACCGTGACTAAAGTGTATATGGAAATGTAATAAAATCCTTCATTTTAAATGATACATGCTCATAAAATTTGAATTCCTAAAAATAACAGAAAACTTGGTATAATTTTAAATTAAATCCATTCTATGTATTTTACATTGAATGTGTGAGTCCGCTGGAACCCTGACCCTATGCTCTGGCACATTTGCACAAAATAGAGGAGAGTAGCAGATATTATTTAGACCTTAGCAAATGGAAACTTCTTCAATCATTTTATCTAGAAGCAAGTATCTCTAAAATTATTTAACACTATACCTATACACTGTCTTATAATTTTAAAACAGTATTTGAATTAATGTCATGTCACAGCAGTCCACAAAACAGGCAGAAGTGTGTCAGAGAACCCCACTCCTGAAGAACTACACACAATGGGAACTCATGAGGAAACACACAGTACACACTGACATGATACATACTAGCTTACAGGGCATTTTCATACAGTGCTTGCAAATAACAAATTAGACTCAGTTAAACTATACATTGAGAAAGAAAAAATGTCATTCCCTTAAAACAAATCTGGTTTGAAACCAATAAACATGGCATTTTGAAAGAAAACAACGGAGAATGTTCCCATCAGTGCATTAGCAGCCAAAGCAGTAACAAGTGATTACTCCAGACAGCAAATTTAGGAAAAGCATTACAGATTCTGAATCTTGAGTCCAGCCTAGAAGACAATAAAGGCCGGCTTTCAATATGACAGTGACAGACAATGTTAAGCACAACTGGCTATGAAGGCTGTATATCTAGCTCACTTTGACTTGGAACCCACAGCACAGCACAGGGTATAAAGAGGCATCCCTGGAAAGCATTTTCAATAGCCTGACAACCAGCTAGAAATACTTCTATGTAAGCTTTATGTTAATTCATATGAAATTAATAATACTTGACTTTTCACCCTATTAAATATTGATTTTTGTATAATGCAACCTGAGTAGGTTTTAGTATCTAATAATTACCAAGCACTCCTATGCTTCTCCAGGAATGGAAGAAGGGCCAGCTGAAATAAAGGGTGCTTTGCAGAACATTAGGATAACCACATGACCAGAGTCTCACACAGAACACCAACGGCAGCTGACTGTTCTGTAAACGGGAGAGAACCCTCCATAACTAGGAGTAGAGAATCCCCTCATCCAGAGTCTCACACAGAACACCAACGGCAGCTGACCGCTCTGTAAACGGGAGAGAAGCTTCCATAACTAGGAGTAGAGAATCCCCTCATCCTAACCATGCAAGTTGTTCTACTAACCAGAATTGGAGGGGGAAGCTGCTGTTCAAAAAAATACTTGTGTAAGCACTTCACCTTTTGTATCATAGCACTGCAGAGTAAGAAAATAAAATCACAGTTGCTCAATGGTTTAAGTGGATGGCCAAATGGCTTTGATAAAAGTTCAAAAAAAATATATAACTTTTAAAAGTTGTTTCCTGAGCATTCCCTGGGAAATGTCAATTTGGACGTTTATATCAACTTCCAAGTAACTGAATCTAAAGTGCTCTCACAGAAAGTCAGTGCTGCACAGTAAAACTCCACCACAGCCAACACTCCGTATAATTGAAGGCTGCAGTAAACATTTAGGCTTTTCTTCTCCTTCATTCTGGCAGTGACTAGGAATGAAGGAGTTTAGGGTATATTTAGCCAGAGTCCAGCTATATAACCAGTGTTTTAAAGGGGAATTAAAGAAAATTAAATTAAAAGAACATGAGATGCCAGTTGGCAGGAAACACCCGTTCTTTAAAGTTACAGTCAGTTAATATCTTTACACTGTAATGCTGAGGACAATATTTGTCTACAGAACAACAGGAAAAATACCTACGTAATGTTGTCCAGTTAAACAATACATTTCATATGCAAAACCACTGGAAGGAATAAAGGAACTGCCAGCAGGCTCCACTGCTGAGCAAGACAGAGACACTCACTGTAAGGCAGGTCAGATGCTCTTCCGTAGATCTCCAGAGTACAGAGTTACGTATCTATGACTGGACACTCTATAAAGAAGTGTACAGTAGCATAGTAATCAGCACAGTGTGATAATTTTTGGGCTTCTTTATGGAGAGAGGGAGTTGATGGGCAAAAAGAAATTCTATAACTTAGACATAAACAAAGACATAAAAACACATGTGCTTCCTCCATCTCCAGTGTTCCATGGAAACATGATTTTAAAAAGACCACCTACAGAAGGAGTAGAGGAGAAACAGATGCAGCAAGACAGGGACCATGATAAAAGCAACAGCCAGTAAATGTGAAGTGTTGGGTGGGCATCGTAGAGAACATATAGAAGAAGTGGCAAGAAGGCAGAAGAAGGAATTTCTGAAACATACTACTGATGAATGAAAACACTTATTTATAAATGGACTCTGTATCACAATGAGAGTCATAAAAGCACAATTACATGCAACAGCCCAGGAAAGAGATGGAGTCAACAGAGGCATTCCAAGGTACAGCCAAGCCACCTGCCTGATGACTTTCCTTAAGACCTGACTCCACTGTCAGCAGAGCTCTTGGCTGGGCTGGCTTCCTCTGCTCAAGGAGTGAAAGCACAGAACAGAGCAGCATCCAAGGTCCTCTTTGCTGGGACCAAAGAGTGGGACCCAGCCTCCCACTCTTAACCTCATGTCTGAACCCTGACCCTTCTGTCTGAAATATTTTCCCTGCCAGACATTTGCTAAACCGTTATCTCTGTGATCTAAGTATATTCCTTAAGTGTCTTCTCCAAGACTTGGCCAAGGTCTCTAAGTTGCTCCAAGATCCTAGAACAAGAGAAGAAACTGCCCCATGAACATGCCAGACAGCTCTCAAAAGTGTCCCCTGAACTGCCATATGGCTACAATTCCTTGAAATGGTCCACTAGGGCTTTCTTCAAATCCCAGCCCAAAGGCACACCTCACCCACAATTCCCTGGAACAGTATACCATTTTACCTCATACCTCTTTACTAGTATGTGTTGTCTCTCTAGTTTTGAACTCTGTCCATCTCACCCAAAAGCAAGTTTCACAGGAACAGAGGAGAAGCTGTCATCTTTAAACAATGTACATATTTGAGTGCTTGTGGGAAAGATCTTAAACGTATCAGAAGACTAACTATAGAAATCTCCTGACTAGGACAATGAGGAGTCTTTTAAGCAGTGTGGTAGTTACAATAGGAATGACCCCATAGACTCATGTAGGCACGACCTTGTTGAAGACAATGTGTCATGGTGGAGGCTGGCTGTGAGGTCGTATATACTCAAACTGTGCCTAATGTGGTACGGTGACCTGCTGCCTGTGGGTGAAGGTGTACTACTCTCAGCTCCTTGTCCAGCACCATGTCAGCCGACACACTGCCATACTTCCCACCATGATGATAATGGACGAAACCCCTGAAACTGTAAGCCAGCCCCAATGAAATGTTTGCCTTTGTTAGAGTTGCTGTGGTTGTGGTGTCGTCACAGCAATAAAACCCTAAGACAAGCAGCAATACATGACTAACACGGGCTGATGAGAACAGAAGAGAGGAACAGGCAAACAGAGCAAGAAGACACCCGGCCTTTGTTTCTTTGTATTTGCCCAAAATGAAGGCTGTTCATGAAAGAATGACTGAAATCATGGAGGAATCTGGACATCTGGGGGCAACAACCAGACTGACCAAGCCCACCCACCTCCTCATGTGTCAGCCTAGCTTCTGCAGTAAGCCTTTGAAAAACTCCGAGCTATATCAGGCTCCTGATATAGCTGTCTCCTGAGAGGTTATGCCAGAGCCTGGCAAATACGGAGACAGATGTTAGCAGCCAACCATTGGACTGAGCACAGTGTCCCCAATGGAGGAGTTCAAGAAAGGAGGTGAAGGGGTTTGCAACTCATAGGAAGAACAATATCAACCAACCAGACCCCCCAAACCCTAGAGCTCCCAGGAACTAAACCACCAACCAAAGAGTATACATGGAAGGACCCATGGCTCCAGCTGCATATGGAGCAGAGGATGGCCTTGTCAGACATCAATGGGAGGAGAGGCCCTTGGTCCTGGGAAGGCTCAATGTCCCAGTGTAGGGGAATGTCAGGGCGGGGAGGCAGGCAGGGGTGGGCAGGTAGGTGAGCAGCCTCATAGAAGCAAGGGTAGGGAGGACGGAATAGGGGATTTCCAGAGGGTAAACAGGGAAAGGGGGTAACATTTGAAATGTAAGTAAGGAAAATATCCAATAAAATAAAATCAAAAATCAAAAATATAAAAAGGAAAAGAAAGAAAGGAAAGGCTCCCAGGCTGCAGTTTGACATAGCCTGCATGCCAGGTTTCTCCTGCTGCAGTT
>JADRCH010000107.1:170169-192233 GCA_019843965.1 Rhynchomys soricoides | reverse complement strand
AACATGGCACAACGTGGACATACTCGCTAGGCACACACTGGCACAACATGGACATACATACTCATTAGAATAGTTCTTACACAGTGCCTGCCTCTTCGTTAAAAGTTGTTATCCTACTTGGAAGTAAAAGATACAAGTGCATCTAATCTGATAGGCTTCTTTTCTGGTTTGGGAACACTAAAAGTGTCCAAAAGATCAAAATAATGACTGTGGTTCCTTAGTCACTGCCTGCATCATCAGTTGGCAAGAAAGGGAAAATGTACTACGAAATAATATACACTGCCCCATAGCCGATCTCAAACTTCAACCATGAACTGTGCTCGAGAAAATATCATTTTATTACATATTTAAAGGATTATACATAAACAACCAAACAGCTGTATGAAGCTTCCTTAAAACCATGGTAGTGATTGAAAGAGAGATTATTTTGGAATGGCTTAAAGGTTTCCTGTATCTACAGCATGGGCACACATATATTCACATGTGGTTTTGGGCCGAGATATCAATATACATGAAACAAAGAGTACCACTTGACCCACTATCTAACTCATACACATGTATGGAATGGAGAACACACATGCAGCACACACAGCACATCCTTCCACATAGCACCACATCAGTGACGTGACTCTCAAAGGCAGCAGATTTCACTCTGAAACATTAGACAAAATGGCTAATTTGAAAAGTGGATAAAAAACATTTACTGCTGTAACTTAGAGTGTAAAGGGCTTGCCAACATTTTTGTTAATTATGTATTACAGCTGTCCTTCACAAAGTTAATTACTAATAGCTGAAAGGCAACAGAATCTATTTGCATATGTACATGAAAGGCATGACACATGCAAAAATATGATTTTAATTAGCATTCTATGATATGAAAGGCTACAAATCAAATTGGCATGTTATAAGACTTTTAACATTAAACACTGAATTCATCTGGACATGTTTGCACAAATGGGCAATGTGAAGAATGTTGAGTAATGCAGCCTCTCAGAAGAGATTTGCAACTAAAAGCAAAAGGCAAAGAATTTCTACAATCACACAATCTTCATTTTGAAAATATCACCTATTTGTTTCTTTTCATATAATATTGGGAAAGTGTGTAGGAAAAAATATATTTGCATTTTTAAATAAGTTTTACTTCATTATTCAAATAAACCTGCATACACTGGAAACACCAGTCGTTCTGCTTTACATGGTAGGCTCTCACAGCTATGACAAGAGATGCTTTACAACCACGAAGAGTGGGTCGTACCATCAATCATGATAATGGAAGGATAATAATCACATTTAAAGACTCAAACTGTGATAATATTAAGTGGTGAGCAAAAAAACAACAGCATAAGACGTTCTCTATTTGTTTCTGCTTGATTTGGAAAGAATAAATAACGTTTTTCATTTCCTGAAAAAAGAATAGAGCAATAAGAAGTCACTTAAGTCATAACTTTCCTACTGTCCTCCATTTCCAATAATTAAAAAACCATAAAGCTAACAGCAGAGAGCAAAGGTTAAAAACCCAAAGTTGCACAGCACAGCTTATTCATGTGACCAAGTACAATTTAAGAGATTTGAACTCAGAAACCAGAGTGCAGTTTTTTAATAGAGAGCCATTTATTAATTAGAATGCTACGGTTTAAAATAAAAATCAAGCAAAAATGTTCCAATACACAGGAGAACATCCACTACAGGGAGAAAAGCCTTACCCGCACATTCTAAGTGTGTACAGGGGTTCTACTGCTAAAAACTCAAGAGGCGATTTGTCATTCTTGGGGAATATTGGAGAAAATGGAAAATGTGTGCAGTCTAGAACATGAGTTTATGTTCAATTGCAAAATATTTACTTATCCAATTTAACCTAAATACCAGATCTTTATATTTGGCTCTTTAAAATATGACCAGTGTGATACTTTTGATATAACTGTGAGGGTATAAAAATACCAGCTGACCAAAGAGAAAACAACTGGTAGAAATATGCTCCACTCACTGTACTGACAGACTACTGACTTCATACTTTAACATAATTCACAGATACAACCCAAAACAAAAATATCCCTCCAAAGAAGCTAAAATTCCTTGCTCCTAAGAAACAGCATGTTCTTGGCCTGAATGTTAATTCTTATTGAATATGTGTCAGGTATGAGGTGGTTTCTGCACAAAACCAAACCCAAAACCAAGCAACATCAATCTTCCTGGAAGGTTCCTCTTCTACCCAGAACACACACTAGGGAGAGTGGCCCAGCCCATCAGATGGCTGTGCTGCCCTTCCCCTCTGGAATCCATTGCCACAGCCAACTGATGGGCTGGGACTTGCCCAACAGCACAGAGAAGGAGGCACAGGGCTAGAGCAGCATAAAGAAGGAGACCAGGCTTGAGAGCATGGAACAGAGCAGAACAGGCAGGCAAGGGATACAACACTGTGTATAGACCATAATAAGACTTTAGCTTTATTCTGTGGGAAGAGCCACTGTAGGTACGGAAACAGAGATCACTTATCTGGCTCAAATTTTAATAGGACTGGGCTCATTCTTTCTATCTCTATCTCTCTGTCTCTGCACCACCCCCACATACATGTGTGCTGGCACAGACTAAATAAAGAAAAAAATAATTATTTTAAAAATTTGATTACCTAACTGATTTTAATTAATCTGCATATGATAAAGCAGCCTGCCTCCATCTTGGAGTTAAAAGTCATCTTATAGTAAAGACAAACTAGGTTCATTCCTGTTTATGACTCAATCTCTGTTTCTCAAGAATGGTGTTATGCACCATCTGTACCTTAACTACAAATGGTTCTGTACTGCCTCTCCCAAGAAACTGCAATCATGTCTTTGTTTCAAACAGTTGAACAACTGCCTTGCAAGGCTCTGTTTGTTTGGAAAGGTTGTTATGACTACCACCTTACAGTCCTTCCTCCTGAGGAGGTCTAACTAACTTACTACACTTACGTCCTGTCTCTAAAACAGTGCCTATTTTGCCCACCAAATCCCCTATTTGGAAACTCCTTACCCTTAAGCTACAAAAACCTCTGCCTCACATCCAACGCTGAGTCCTGAACACCATCTTGGGAGCTGGCAGCTGGTATACACAAATTAAAGGGTTTGCTTTAATTCATTTGGCCATGATGGTTTGGATCAATGGTCTTTTTTCCTGGCATCTTTGGGATTAACACAAGTGCCTGAAATTGTACCACTTAAACTGGGTTTGGGTGTGAAAATACATGACAGTGCTAACGTCTACATTCTAGTTTTCAAAAAAAGATTTTTTTTTTTTTTTACTTTCAGTTCAAAATAGTTTTTCTACACTATAGATTATGAAAGCATTTGTTCTTCTGGTCCTTTGGGTTTTAATTTTAATAGTGTAACCTTCTCTCCATTTCACTGTCATGGATGGTAATCTGCCTTATCAAAGTAAAGCATCATAAGCACAGAGAGATGTGAGAAGCAACAAAAACTCAATGGTGCCTTGCTTGCCTCTCTAATTCACACCCATGTGGAAGGCAGGGTGCTGCATCCCTGGAGCCAGGAGCCAGATCTGAACCTGGGGTTACTTATGCTCTGCTGCAGACTACACACAGCAGCCTGTTCTCCTGAGGGCTGGCTGCCTTCACTTCTATCCTTCTCTCTCTGCGGGATTATCATTTTCAACTTTCCAACTTAGACAATTCTTACAATTTCTCCTACATAAGTATTAATTGGGCTGAGCATTGCCTCAATCACAAGTTCAAATTCAAGCACAGCCTTCTTAAGGGTACAGACAATTTTGGAGAAGAAGTTACCATAAGCCACACTTGACAAAAACACAAGTTATGAAGCATCTGATCTTGTTAATTCATAAAGAGCATGTGACAGACACTGAAAGGCAGCACCCTGATGCTAATATCACCCAACCACACACCACAGTGACATCCTACTGAGACAACAGCACTCATCTATCCAAGGATCCTACAGTTCCCACGCAGTTGCACAGAGGAAAAATCACACTCAGTAATCAGATAGGTGATCCAAAAATCAAATTATTAACATTTTAAATCTCTACTAAAGTAAAAAGTCACCAAAAAACCAACAGGCCATGAGACAAGTTGGCAAAGGCTAATGACTTAATATAAGAAAGTGCCTCCAACCATAAAAACGTGTGAAACTATTTCAGGTTACTGTGAGCTCCTAGTATACTAGCCAGAGTGATGTTGGCTCTTTTAAGTAAAACATACAAGCCTAAGGGAAACATGGCAGCCTGGGGAAGGCCAGTAGGAGAACAGAAGGCCAATCCTGGCTCTGTCAGGATTGTACAGGATTTAGTACAGGGTAAAGTTATGATGTTCAGTGCCTTCTCCAACTCCTGATGACCTCAAGCAAATGATGTCTTCTACAGGAGGGCTGTGATAAAGGGAAAAGTCTTGTTAAGTACTGGCATCTGAGAGGCAGGATGGCAGTGCAAGATCTAAACCCTGGCATTAGCACGGTCCGTGACACAATCCAGTAGATGATTCGGTTTTACCTAGAAAGACACATGGTCAGATAAAGGACTTCAACTCCAAAATACCTACATTCATCTTGGTAATAGTGCGGTGAACAAATGCTGAAATAAAGTTCAGCTCACACATAAAAAGGGCTTAGAAATGTCACCAATAAGCTACATCAAGCAACATTCCTGTGTAAAAATCACTCACCTAAAGAACAATTCACATACCCAATTCTTCTCATAGGAATGGCCCCCGAAGACTCCTGTGTGAATGGCTGGCTCATAGTGAGTGGTACTATTAGGTGGTGTGGCCTTGTTAGAGTGGGTGTGGCCTTGTTGGAGTAAGTGTGCCATTACTGAAGGAAGTGTGTCACTGTGGGTATAGGCTTTGAGGCCTCAGAAACTTGAACCAGTTCACTTCCTGCTGCCTGTGGATCCAGATGTAGAACTCTCAGCTTCCTATCAGTACCTCAGAACCACCTTCCCATGCACACTGCTATGCTTCCCATCATGACAATAATGACCTTAACTCTGTTAAATCATCTTCTTCCTGTTCTCCCAGTGAGAGCCTCAAAGCTGGGTAAGGTGCACACATACTTACTTTATATAAGTAAGATTTAAAAAAAACCAACATACCTATGACATAGTGACTACTAAACAAGTATTACAAGAGTAACTGCTACAGGAAAAACAAGGAAGAAATTAACACATAGGGATTCTCGATTCAGGGAGAAGAAAGATAAACACAGTTACAGTTAGGCCTCTCTACAGAGAGTGCACATTTCCAGTCTGGATAGATGTGAAGGAACACAAATGGACAAAAGCCAGGCTGTGACAATGCATTACAGAGAAGAAGTGCAGATAGCCCAGGGCCAGCAATAACTCATATGTAAGAACACACAGCGCTTAGCAAATACTAAAAATTCTCTGATCGCTTAGAATCTAAGACATCTGCACTGACCAAAAGCACTGCTCAGTAAAAATCAGCAAATTGTGAGTACAAAATTAGTGCAAACTGAGCAGCATAGTTCTCACTATTAAATGTGTTCCACAATATATAACATGAAGCAGAGCAATTTATTTCCATAATAAACCCCATGTGGCTAAAAATAAAAATAGAAACAAAACGTCAAATAATGGTTCTTAAGAACACTCATCATAATCCATTTTCTCATTTTAACTAAGAATATTGAGAAATATATTTAACATGATATTATTTGACTTTGGAGTTATATATCACTTATAAATAAAGCATTTTTTTCTAGTTTTCTTAATATGTCTTTATTTATCATCTTAAAAATAACCTTAAGTGAATAGTATTTTATACTAACTTTATATGGTACTTTACATTTTTTAATAGTGTACTTGCTTAAGAGACAAATTACAAAGACTATACTTTCAGGGATCATTTCTATAGTTTGTTACTAGAGAAGTTTCTCTGACTGTGTAAAGACAAATTACAGGTATTTCGCTGTGCTCAGTGTTCATTTCTCCTGATGCCTGCTCCACATCAGGAGAATTACAACTCCTGGGAGTGGCCACAACCTTCATTCAGCCACCAGTGGATATGTCAGATTATGTAGCATAGAAGTAAAGCAGATTCAATTAACAAAAGTCAATTTGTATTGTAATGACAAGGACACTTACAGAACTGGAGTGGAGGGGAAAAAAAGGTGGCCCAAACCACAGGATACCAAAAAGAGAGATCAGAAGAAAGCCGTACTAGTGTCCACTAAGTGGAAGATACAGAGCCTGGGCTCAGAGAGAAGTACCACAGTAGTCCCTGAGAAGTGGAAAAAGGTAAAGCAAGACATTCATATCCAAGGCCTAAGAAAAGTATGCAAACACAGACCACATTCGTGAAGACACCTCCTGTTTTGTCTATAGTACAGAAAGGGTTAGCCAATGTAGGTGCACTTTTGGCAAAAATACAGATAGATATGATAGATATAAGATAGATAGATAGATAGATAGATAGACAGACAGACAGACAGATAATTTTACTTCATGTGTTGTGTATGAATGTTTTGCTTATATCTTTGTAAGTATACCACATGCATTCAAAGCAAAAGATGTTAAAAGAGAGTATGTACCCCTGGGGCTGGAGTTAAGAGACAGTTGTTACCCACCATGTGGGCTGGGAACCAAACTCAGGTCCTCTACAAGTACAGCTAGTGCTCTTTACCCTGAGCCATCTCTCCAGCCAGTACTGGATGGATGTTTTACCAGACAAGGATGCTAACTAATGACTTGGCTGCCAAGGCCACAGTTCTCACCTATTTCTGATTACTTCCTAATCTACAAAATTGGACTTTCTTATGCTTAACTTTTATCCTCTTTGAGTGAGACTCTTATTTATACATACATTTTTGCCTTCACATATAAATAAAGTTCACTTCCTGAGTTTCAAGCACAACCTCTTTATGTGGGATACATCTCTAAAACATGGAGCTCTACCCATGGCTTTTCTGGGGTGATTTTTCCCATCTACGTGATGATATGTAAGAACATGTCTGATACTCAGTCACAGGGTGTCTCTCACTGATCATCGTTACAGAACAGCTAAGTCTGCCTGCTATGCCACTGTTCTGGAACTTCATCCTAATGCTCATAAACCCAACACTTCTAACTCGGTCCCCACTGAACCCTTACATCTCTCTCCCCACATTAGTGAGCTATTTCAAACTATTACACCAAGGGCCATGACTTCTGGTTTCTCGTCCTGGCAAGTCATCCTGCACCCCACAGCACAGAAGCACGTTTGCTCCAAGCCTCGGGTCATGACCTTTCTAATGCTACTCTACAACACAGTGCCCAGCTCAGCTCAGCAGATGGCAGACTTCCATCAGCACTTGGGACCAGGTCTTCTATCTCTGGACATGTCTTCCAAAGGGAATCAGAAATGGCTGAAGAAAACCTGCATGCCAACCAAGGGGTGAGGTCAGTGCAGACATTCAAATGCACTGCATGATCAGAGAATATTTCATATTAAATACAATTACAAAAAAATGACTCTATTTTAAAAGGACAAAAGTATCAGAGAGCATCATGTAATTACCTGCAATTCATGAATATTCCAACATACAAATATGTAAAAATATATACCGACTAAAACAAACATAAACTAAATTAACTCTGGCAGATTTTATCTTTGTCTCTGTAATTTTCTACAATAAAGTTAAGAAACTGTTTAACCAAAGCAAACATAATACATTTGTAGTTTCCAGGTCATTTTCTTTCATCAACCGAATTCTAAAACTCCATCACAATGCAACCTAGGCATTACCCACTCACTCATCCTGACAGGAGAGAGAACTGAAGCTGGAGGAAGGTAAGTCACTTCAACACTTTAGAGCAAATGTAGCAAAGAAGGTGAAAATGCAAAAGCAGGAATAGCGCCTTGTGACCTCTCTACAGAGCTCGGCAACCCTACCAATGGAAGAGCACAATCCACTTCAAAGTAAGACACGGGTGGAGTGACAAGTTCAAACACACAGTCACTCAAGTGAAGCAACTCCTCAAAACGAACAAACTAAGAATGAAAAATCTAGCAACTGATATAAAAAAAAAGGAACTTTTTTAAATTGCAGGACTAAGAAAGTACGCGATATTAAAAAAGAGAGCACACACGCACACATACACACTACACACACTCTCTCATGGCCATATAGTCTCCATGCTGGTTATTGTCAACTTGACAGGACATTAGCTAGAGTCATCTGGGAAGAGGGAACCATAACTGATAAAATTTCTCCTCCAAACTGCCCAGTAGGCAAGTCTATGGGACATTTCCTTGATTAATAATTGATGTGGAAGGGCCCGGTCCACCGTGATTGATACCACCTCAAGTAGGTGGTCATAGGTCGTGCCAAAAGCAATCAGAGCAAGCTATGGAGGGAGAGTAAACCAGTAAGCAGCACTCCTTCATGGCCTCTGCTTTAGTTCCTGCCTCCAGATTCTGGCCATGAGTTCGTGTGCTGACTTCTATCTCTGATGAACTGAAAGTGCTAAGAAGAAATAAGCCCTCTCAGTCCCAAGTTGCTTTTGGTCATGGTGTTTAGCACAGCAGTAAAAAGCAGAGACAACCAATACGATCCTGAATATGTGTAAGAGCACACAACCCCACAAAGTTGTTTACCCACAGCCTCATTGCATACCAGCATATTTTGATTTGCTGACATGCATGTTAAATGAAAAAAAATTGGAAAGAAAAATAAGCAGTTTTTAAATCTATCACTTTTTTTATACTAAAATAAGGTTATTTATGGAAAATGATACATTGGACATAATCTGTATATAGAACAAAGCAATTAACGGTAAGCTAAGGCACCTTTTAGATCAGATGCTGTACAAAATACATTTAGTATGTTACATATCAAAGATGAATCTGTAATTTTTGGTGTTTACAACTGCATAATAATAATGCTTTTTCTAACTTGTCAATGCCTTACTCCCTGGTTACTACCAACACACACCATGCACACCACATCCTCAAACACAAAAGTAATTTAAAAGAAAAACACAATAGAACCAACCGTGTTATTTATCAATTATTATGTAGTTACTTAATTAACAACTTATGAATACCTGGGAACTATGACTTGGTCCCCCTCAGAATCTAGAGTAAAAAAAAAAACACATGGCTAAAATCAGCCATCCTTAAAATAATTAAAAATAAAACCCCAAAACTCCAAACTGCTTAAATAAATACCAAGTAATCAAGGAAGAGGTCATGCGTGGTTTGTATGACCAGTAGTTCTCTGGTACAGAGCATGTTAAGATTCGTCCCAGCCTGATTCTCTGAGGTTTCCATAGCACAGGGTGCTATTCTGAGTATAAAATCTGAAGTAATTTCTCTGGAAATAGTTTAATAAAAGATATTTCAGTCAGGATGTCATGTTACCCTTCAAGTGTCTGGAAACTTTCCTAAGTCCGTGAAGTCACCTTTGGCTGGTATCAGCTGCTGACCTGGAATGTGCCAGTTTTTATTTATTCATTCTAATGACATTCAATGCATTTCTCTTTTTAGATGTTTTTCTTGCTTATCTATCAATATTTTATCTTGTAAATAAAGGACCAAAAGATACACAACCACATGAGGTTTATTGGACTCACATTCTGAAGTCAAAAGGAGTGTTAGAGAAGGAACTTAATCTACTTCTCAAACTCTTTTCTCTGTAACTTCTGATCAGAACAGCTATGTCTGTCTGTCTTTCTTCTAACGTCCATCATAAGGTTCTAGCATCCTGTTGGCTATAATGATCACATCGACGCCCCCGCCCACCACATCTGAAATAGACCCTTATAGTGTGATAGAAGGTGGGGATGTAGCTCATTTAGACAAATACTTGCCTAGTATGCATAAAGTTATTTTAATTATTTTTTTTTCTGGATAACTGTACTAGCCCATGAATATAACCCTTATTTTATTTACTGAAAATCTCATCAAACAAAAAACCAAAAAGATTATATTTCATACTTCTAAAAAAAAAAATGGTCTCTTTACTGAAAGATTGTTGTGTGCTTTCATAGATACAAATGTTAGATACAATATTCAAATATTCCTCAAGGGATATAAGATATTGTACTACAAACATCTAAAACAAACAGTACCATATCCTATACTACCCAAAGAAAAGAGGAAGAAACATTCAAAAGGAAGGAACTGCTTCTTAACAGTTAATTCCACTTGAAGTTAATGAGAGCTAACATGAGAATGTAATTATTATCATTCTCAAGACTGTAAATACTATTGTATCTCACTCATAGCAAAGTACTGTAGACTTCCAAATACTAACCACATCCTAAATTATGCTGAAAGCAATCCATTTTATAGCTGTTGTGGGTTTTGTTTCTATTTATATTTAAAGAGAGGGAGATGGAATAAAATTTATTGGGTATTTTATGTATACCAATGCATTGAAATCTGACAATATATTATATTCACGAAAAAGAAAATCTGTGCCATGTACATATTAAGTAACTTTAACAGTTCTACAAAGTGGTGGTTGGGGTAGAGATCAGAGACTGCAGATACAACTTGAGAATACAATTACCAAATTGGTACGTGGGAGTTCGATATGCGTGCACATATCTCCTACATTATATGAGAAATCAACCGTAGATATTCCACGAGGAAATGCTCCTGGGTTATCCTAATGAGAGAGCAGGTCATTGGCGGGCACTTAAATCAAAGCCTGGAAGAACAGGACGCTGGGGCTTATCCTTCTTCACCCTGAACTACACAGGGGCGTAAGCTCTGCTCCTAAATTTATGATGGAGATTACACAGAAGTATTGCCAGGACTCCAGAATAGCAACTGTACAAAGATAATACGGATCACAAAGACCCTATGGCCAGACATCAGGACCAGACGTATGTGAGCATGTATACGTGTAAACACACAGACACACACACACAGACACACACACACACACACACACAGACACACACACACACACACACACACACAATGAGCTAGTTAAATGGAGCCTATAGCCTCACGTTCACTTTTCTAAAATATGGAAACCTTCTCCCAAAGACCTATGCAGTGATGAAAATTATAATTTTAGTGGGAGAACAGTACATCTCTCAAATAGGATAACAAGGATTATTATTTATAAAAGAACAATTCTAACAAATACTTCTGTAACCTTAATTTTAAGGTGCTGAGCTGGGTCAGGTGGCATATTCTGTAATGTTATCTAAGACGGAGGCTAAGGCAGAAAAATGAGAAGTTTCAAAGCAGCTTGGTTTACATAAATTATTAATCAAAAATGGAAAAGAAAAAATGAAGCATCTTGAATTAAATAGAGAAATGATAGGAAGAAAATATCTATAAATAGTTAACAACCTAAGAAAAATGCTTAAGTATGAGGTATTTCAAGAAATAAAGTAACTCTCACTAAATGATTGCTATTAATAAATTAAGGCTCTCTTTCCACTGAAGCATGTAATTCTGGTATCACCTTTATTGATTAAATCTGCAAGTGCTAAAACATACAAGGGTGTTTATGTCAAGAAATAAAACACTGATCAATAAATCCAACACCAACAAAAAAACAGATTTCCAGCTTTATATGCAATTTGTTTTCAAATTTCTTGGCTAACATTTTATGTAAATCAAGGATGAAATAGCACATGATGTAGGAGAAGGCAAATGGAGCGGTGAGCGACTTAACTCCTATGCAGTATGCTAAGGGTCTGTGTGAGAGGAAGCTGTATATTCTAAGACGGACAGAAGACATCCAGAAACCTTCACCACTGACAAAAATAAGACATATAGAGAGTCACAAAACAAAGTGAACAGCACAAAAAAATTCAAAGGAAATCTAGAATGGGATTCTCTGGAACATCTAAAAAATTCAAAGGAAATCTAGAATGGGATTCTCTGGAGCATCTAAAAATAGGAGAAAAGAGAAAGAAAAGCACCTGAGTGTCCTGTCAAGTGCACTGAATAGGAGCAATCACACATTTCTGCTTAGAATATAACCAGAGAAATCAAGAGAAAACCAGAACTGTTAAAAATATTCATGTACAAGTAATCCCTGCACAGGCCTAACCCGGCCATCCCTGTACAGGCCTAACCGAGGGACTGCTTCAGGAAAACAGCAACTCAACTAGTGTAGCACTGATGCTTAAGAAAAGAAGAACAAGAGAAAACTACTGAGCCAACAATTTCAGACTATCAACAAAAGGATTTTAGATATGTCAAACACCCAAATATGACATCACTGTAACTGAAAAGAAGAACAACAAAATGTGAAATGTAGCAAGATCAAGAGAAGAAATGAACAACCACACCAAAAGAAAAGAAAAAGAAAAAAAGACAAAGAAAGAAAAATCAGTAAACATAAAGATTTTTGCTCTAGCCTAAAACACAGAATTAAAAATAAGTTCAAAAGAAGAAGAGAAACAGGGTATATAAGCCACCCAAAAACCAAGCATCAAATGATAGTCCTAGTGGGTAGAGAGGCTAATGGAAAAACATACCAACCAGGGAAACCATCATTACCAAGCATCAAATGATGGTCCTAGTGGGTAGAGAGGCTAGTGGAAAAACATACCAACCAGGGAAACCATCATTACCGAGGCTAGTGGAAAAACATAACAGCCAGGTAAACCATCATTTGCAACAACCATGAAACGTAGCAAACAAGGAAACATTCACAAACACAGACAGCAGAATCAACCTTCTAACCAATGCCTAACACCAGAAAGGAACCTTAGAAACAGCAACAAAAAGCTTGTTCTAGATTAGATTAGTGCGCATGCTTGCTCATTAAGATTAGCAAATGATTTAGCTTCAAAACTATTTAAGACAGAAAGACAAGATGTTCAAAATACTAACACCACACACACACACACACACACACACAGAGAGAAACTGAATAAAGATGAATAAATATAAACTAAAGAATATAAATGCAAACACAAGGAGATATGAAGATAATCAGATGAATAAAACTCAACGAATTCATAGTCAGCAAATCAGCCCAACAAGAAATGGTAAAGATAATCCTTAGGACGAGACTGAGAGGAAACAGGCAGAGATTCATCTGCACATGAAGAAATGGAAGACACTACTAATAGTGATTACCTGGATAAATGACGAGAAAATACAAAACTATCTTTTATTTCTACCTTTTATTTCTTGCTGGGTTGAAAGATACCAACTTAGAGCAACAATTACAATGAGACATAAAATGTATAAAAAACCCCGAATCATAGTAATAAAACAGAGGAACGGAAAAATGAGCTACACAGGAGCACAGCTTTGCAGAGTTGAAATGAATTTGGTATTCAACAAACTATAATAACATAAGTTACAATGTTTACTGTCATCCCCAGGGTAAAAATTAAGAAAATTTAAATACATAAAATTTACATGCACATATAAATTATATATAAATATATATTATATACTCATGCATTTATATATATATATACACACAAATATATAACTACAAATCGAATTAAAAAGATAAATAAGAAAATACCAACATAACATACAAGATAAAATAGAATATGGTAAAACAGAGACAAAAGAGGCACTGGGACACACAGAAGACAGCCACCCATGAAGCAAGGGTAAACAGCATGGATCCAACATGTCCATAGTCAAGAGTAAAGAAATGGCCTTAAACACTCCAATCAAAATGCAAGAGAATTTTAAAATAAAAACATTCCAGGGGCGGGGAAAGTGTTTACCTTATAAGTATGAGGGCTTGAGTTCTCAATCGAGACAATGCCCTCATTTCATATGTTCTGTGGGCAAGCCCATGGTACACTGCTTTGATTGTTGATTAATGTGGGAGGGCCCAGTTCACTATGGGAAGTGCCACTTCTGGGCTGGTGGACCTGGCTGCTGTGAAAAAGTAGGCTGAACAAGGCATGAGGAGCAAGCCAGTGAGCTGCACCACAGCCTCTGCCATCCTGAGTTTCTTCAATAAGAACTGTGATGTAGAACTGAAAGCTGAAACAACCCTTGTTCCAGAGGTCGCCTTTGGGTTACAGTATTTTATCACAGCAACAAAAACCCGAAGGTACAAACACCCTTTATAACCATATGCTAGGAAGAGGCATTAAACACTACTTTCCAACAACTCAAATGATGATGAAAAGTATCATGCAATTAGTAACCAAAAGAAAGATAATACACTTAATATAAATACAACACAAAACAGGTTACTAAGTCAAAAACCAGCTACTGAAGAAAGTAAAGGGCAATTTCAATGATGAATAAGTAGACCTAGAATGGGAACAACAATAAAACTATTTGTACACCTATAAAGAAAGGCAAAACCTGATAGAATTGGATGAAGATGTAGAAATTCAAACAATAAACTATAAGTAGTTTAAAAAGTCCTACTTCAAAAAATGTCCCCCCACACACAATCAAAACCATGTCCAATGTACAGCATAGACTCCAAGGCTGTCCACAAGTTAGTCAGCGAAGGAAATGAGCCACAGAGTGCAATCACAGGAGCTTATGTAATAAAGACATAAATCTTTGAAATTAGGATCTGGAGAGATGGCTGAGCAGTGGACAATGCTTGACTTTCTTTTGACAGGATAGAATTGGGACTTGGTTTCCAGCACCCAAGGAAGGAGACTTGTATCAACTGCCTGTAACTCCCAATCTAAGAGATCCAATGCACTCTTTTGATTCTTGAACACACACATATGAAAAAGACTAAGCACACACACACACACACACACACACACGTACACACACACAAATACACACATCTTTAAAATTAACTAGTATTCATCAATTAAAACAGAGCCTCATAAATAAGCAGTGAACCAAAGAAGAAAATAAGAGCAAGTTTAGAATACACTGAGATAATAAAACATAAGAAAAAAAAATCAAAACTGATGTGAAGAAGTACAGAAAGCTCTGGTATGGAAGAAGCTACAAGCCTTGCACAGAAGGCTCACCTGCTAAGATCATCACAACAAAGGAACAGAGACTTGGAGAGATATTATTTGTAAGGGCCTATATTTGAAAAGAAAAGCCTAACTTTACAAAAAGAAACAAAGCACAAAAGACCAGGAAGGAAGGAAGTAAAAAGCACATCACTGAGATAAAATGTTATAGAAATCAGGGGGAAAAATCAAGCTCTAAGTAGGTTACAAGAGAAATCAGTTGGTGTTCTGAAGGGGAGGATCAGGAAGAACAAGAGGGCTAAAACCCGAGGTGGAAAGAGGAGCGCTAATACTAATGTTACAAAAGTAAAGCTCCGAAAAGTACTGGAGGTACCGGCACTCAACAAGGGACACAAACCAGTGGGCCAGACGGTCAACTGAAGGGAAAAGTAATTACAAAGCATAAAACATGAACGTTTAAGTACTTAGAAACAAATATAATAAAAAATAATCTATGAGTTTATACAGAAACTCAAAATTAAAAATAAAAATATAACTCAAATTAAAAGTTGGCAAAAGGTCTGAATAATAATTTTCTATACAAAATGTAAAAACAGACAATGAGCAAATTAAATGCAACAGTCTTCAGGGAAATCTACTCCAAACTTCAATGAGGAACTCATCACTTAAACCCACTAGATTGGCTATAATTTTTTAAAGAACATGTCAAGTGGGGATAAAACTAGAGGAGATAGCACATGGCACAGCCATTATGGAAAACCATTAATAGCTCCCACCAACTTAAACACTGTTACCGCATGAACCAGCAACCCCATTTCCAGATCCACAGGCTTTAAAAACCTTGCACCCATACAATACTTGCATAGTTTACAGAACTATAGGCCATGACACCCGACAATCAATAAGACTCCAGATGTCTGCAAACTGCTGACTGGATAAACTGCTACAGCCCTATACTGTGGCGTAAGTCAGGCATAAGTAGCCACACATGCCACATAGAACACATATGAATTGTGAAAAGATCATGCAAAATGAGTAAAGTCAAACAGGAAACAGCACATGCTATATTATATTATCTTCCTGGTATTAAACATCCACAAGGAATATATAGGAAGGAGACCAGATTATCCTCAAATGGATCACACTCAGAAAGCACTTCACTCATGCTCAACTGAGAAAGAACCAACTCCACCACTCATTTAGGTATTCCTTTCAAATTCTACAGACTGTGTATCACAAAGAACATTAAAAAAACAAACAAACAAACAAAAAGCACCAATTATAAAGTAGGTAAGACAAGAATTTAAGTTACTCTGGAAGAAAAAGTGAAATTCAATGATAACTAGGATTCACCAAGAAAAGGTGCACAGCAGGTCAATGTGAGAAAAGGTAATTCAGTCTAAGAACATTGCATGAATACCAAGATTAAGCACTGGCAGGACAAAGAATACAGTTGAAGGCTGGCACAGTTTGTGACAGACTTAGAAGACAGTGATAAGATTTTGAGTAAGATCTAAAGTTTCCTTTCAGGGAAACAGAATGGAACATATGCTGGGAGAGACAGTAGTGGGAGAGCTAGAAGACACTGGAGGGAGACTCCCAGTTGTGAACTTACCCCGCAGGAAGAGAAAGATTTACACAGGCAATACCCCATTAAAAGAATCTAGTACTCCTGAGCAAGAAAAGCTGCCGATACCAGGGCTCCTGAGCAAGAAAAGCTGCCGATACCAGGGCTGCAGTACTTTTGATGCAGAAATAAGAAAAGACTCAAAATAAAATTATCGAGATCTATCAAAGACAGGAATAAAACAGAAATCAGATCCAGTTAACCAACCTGGGGACACAAAAGAACCAAAGGTATTCACTGTCCACATGAATCACATACAGAGTAAGATGTAATGTGTGCAAACTAGTACAAGTCTATATATAATTTAAATTAAATAATAATTAATAGGTTCTAAAGAATAGCTATAGAAACAGTGATAGACATTTACAAAATAATTAGCTGTATTAGGTGAAAGGCGCATTATCTGTCAGGTAGCACAGAACGGTTTGTTTGAACAATACTCTGCTCTATCAATTTATGTCTTGGTATATACCTTTAAAGAGTTTAAGAGAAAGGTGAAGGAATTTCACAATATCCAATTTTTATAGTTGTCTTTTGACTTTTTTTTTTTTGTCCAGTTTCTATCAGACTTCTTTAATTTCCTGGTATCTATCATTGAAAGTTCTCCTTTCCAAGTAGCTATTAAACTCTGGCCTACAATTATACTTTCAATCACAAGATATACTTAATAGTCATAAAATATATTGCTAAAACAATAATATGTTTCACTTCTAAACTGAAACTCAGAAAGCACTAAATTCTGGGATCTGTAAGCTAGCTCCTCGACCAGTCAACTTGTAAGAACCAAATGACAATGCCATTATGTTTCTTCTCTAAAGTCTTCACAGCAGGAGGACAAGAATAAGTGGATCAAAAACAAGGGTCTCCCTTAAGTACACAGCCGGAAATAACAGTTACTGCTAGCTGACAAGAATGACAGCACCTTCTTTCTTTCACTGGGAGACTTTCACTGAGTTAGTACAGAAAGTGTCCACATGAGCTGACAGGCAGGGCTACTTGGCACAGCGGTACAGGAAAGAGGGGAGCGAGCGTGAGCTGAGTAAATGACAGAAGAGAAGAACAGAGAAGAAAGTGGAGGGAGGCAAAGGAGAGGGAAGCCAAGCTGTGTGCTCACAGCTCCAACATTCTATGGCTATGTATAATATTTTGCAAAGTAAAATTGACTGAGATGGAAGCTATTTTGCATGGTACAGTGGCGATGGCTAACAAATGAGAGTTTTGAGGGCTGCATGTGAGTCCCCTGCCTCATCTGCCACCCCTAATGACAGCAGCCACCTGCTGTTTTATTGTCACAGCTGGAGCCAGTTCACACTCCTTGGTGCTGAGCTCTGCCCATGAGCACCAAGCTCTCTCCTCGCCTCATTACTTTGATGAACTTTTTATGGTCAGCACCCATGAAGACCTCATCTAGGACTTTGCCACACAGACTGGCTTCAGGGAGTGATTTCAGTTACACGAGGTGGTAACACACTGACACTGGCTGCTCATGTCTGGCAGCTAGTCCAGAAGTCAATGTACTGTACTTTTGACACACGACAGCCCACACAGGTAAAAATGCCATGAAATCTCATACTTAACAACGCTCTTCCTTTCTCATGGTCATATAAAGGCCATAGACTGCACCGCAATGAAGTGTTTTAATGGGACATGTTATTAGAGAAAACCTAATGTACTGTTTATGATTGCTCCCATAAAATTAAGAATCTTTTCAATTTCTACAGACTGAAATTCATTGAAATTTTTTCCTTTAGCTTTTGAAGTCAAAACACATAAAACACAATCAAAGATGTTTGAATTACTACATTTGTTTCAGTTAAAAATTTCCAATTTTCTTTTAACAAAAACATGTAGCGATGTCACGTGACTTCAGATTAAACCTCTATTATATAATTTTAATGATGGAAAAATACACTCTCTGTCTTCAAAAGAAAATCTTTCCTCAAGCGTGCTGTAGTAACTGCTACCAAATACATACTGGAATTCATCAGAAATTTTATTACTGGCTACAGAGTGGGAAAAATGTAATGATTTTAAAATCTCAACACCTTAAGACAGTTCTTAATTCTCTAGTGTCTGAAAGTCATCATGTACCTGAAACAAGAAACTGAAGGAATCACTGAGTGGGATTCTAGCTGGTAATTTTTTTTCAAGTTCCGAATGTTAGAAGCTATTGAAATTTTCTTTCCTTAATTTGAAAACTGTAGGAGTTTTAATCCAGCAACATGGCTGCCCTGGCAAGGGATCACATCAAAAGACCTAGGTCTGTAATCTAGGTATAAGCAGAAATGCAGACACACCATGCACCTTTAATCCCTCTGGCTAAAATACCAATAAGCACTTAATAAACACCTTTAATCCCAAACAATGTAGGTAGGTCTAGTTTGCAGAAGGAAGCATCTATGTTTGAAAGTAACATCTAACTGAGAGACAGACAAAGTGATGATTCAGAGAAAGATCTGAGAGAATGCGTCAGAGATAGGATATGCCCAACTCTCAGAAGAACAGCAAGTTAATAGCAGCACATAATGCAGTAAGTCCAGTCAGTTGAGCTTAAGTCAGTGGAGTTTGGGGCAGTTCACTTGAGTAAGTTCAGTGAAGTGAAGTTTAGTTTGTTTGTGAGTTCATGTACAGGCAGTTAAAGCCAGAGAATAAGAAAGAGAAAGATTAGAACAATTTACAGGGTTAGCCAAGCCAAGCAATTCAGTGAGAAGCCAAGAAAAGCCAGATAGAATCAGTCAACTTGAAGAGAAGTTTGAGCCAGAAAAGCTGGGTTGAACCATCCAACTAGAAAGGGTAAACTTATTCAACAATAAACCTCTGAGAAAATTACATCAGGTCAATAAAAGTTAAATTTACAGAAAATGCTACCCAAAATAAAGAACTTATATATAAATATATGTCATACCTAAATATAATGTGAGTGATTGCTTTATATAATAATGGAAATCAAACCTACGAGTACACATATGCTAGACAAAGACTCTACTACCGAGCTACATTCCCCACCCTCAGTTAGTATGAACACTAGATTGTATGACTACTACAGCTCAGGCTACTCACTCTTGGGCCCAAATTGCTCTTGCACTTGTGACCATCTCCCATCAGCCCTGTGCAAACTGAGGATTACAGATGTGCACCACAACTACTATCTGAATAGTGAATCTTATATTTTATTTATTTTGCTGCCTTCTATCCAAAGAATATAAATGAAATACTTTTCTTGGCCTCATTCTGATACTAATATTCCAACTATTTTTTCTAAATGAATGCAGTAATTAATAATGCCAGTGGGCATGCTGAACTTTAGCCAAATAAAGTTAAATTTGAGGTTTGTTCTAAATATGGCTAAAGAACAAAAGAAAAAAGAGAAAAGAAGAGAAAATGTCAACCTTCACCCTATTAGTTTATGTTCTAAAACTAAGTTTTCCTCAACAACTATAAATAAATCAAATTTCAAAAAAAAATAAAATTCATAACAGGCTAATTTATCAAATAGTAGAAACTCATTCTCACATACATACAGCACATTTTGATTCAACTAGGTTCTTTGTAAATAGTGATAATCAAAATATACTATGAGGGATCCTGTATCCCTTTGTTGTTCCTCTGCATCAGAATAAACTGATAAAGCAAAAGAGACCCTCCCAGATACAAAGGCAGTGTATACATGTAAGGCAGAATCAGATTTTTCTGACGCTTTGCTGAGTTTACATATTTTTCTTTAGCAACATAAGAATACTTCAATTTACTGTTTATAGAACTTTTTTCTAAGAAAAAGGAAAAGCAGTCAGGGGTTGTAACAATTAACATCTTATCAATGACATCACGACCTAATATAAACTGCCATGCTTCACAAATCCTGCTTTTCTCCAGCAAACAGTCTACATCTGTAGATAAATTCACTTGCATTACAAATTCTATGTGGCACCTTTCAGATGAAAACTAAAGGCAAGAAGCTTCACTAATAGAACCAGGATACTAGCTTGTGTCTTACACAGACAAAGCATTGCCTGGTAATTACTTCTTTCACTGTTGCATCAACAAAGGAAACAGAAGGAAATAACTTTATAATCACATACACGAAAGACCTAGAAACAGATGCCAGGAAAAAAAATATATATATATCCTATGTAATTGTGATGTATACACTGATATATAGAAAAAACTTAAAGCTAATGAACAGAGTCCTTCAGTTAGGCAGAGTCCTAAGCAGACATGCTGTCAATCTAACAGCAGACATGCAAAGTAAACATAACAGGTATTCCTCCCCAGTGCTTACTGCCTGCAGGATGTTTTCACTGTATTAAAGAAGCTGATATAGAACGAATATCGAACTAAAATTAAACAAGCAGGTGAACAACAGAAATTCTGTCAAGTTATAGTTTTGAAAAAAATTACAACAGTCGATATTCTGTTGATCTTGGACATTAGGATTGGGGGCTGGGGGAGAGTAACGCTGCCAAAGATATAGAGAAAGATAACCTGTCACTCACTGTTGTGGGAAAGCAAACTGACACAGCCACTCTGGAAATGTGAATGCAGAATCCTCAAAAAACAAAACTAGGAATGTTTCTGACTCTTACTCAGCTGTACCATTCCTTTAGCAACTGCCCAAAGCACTCAACATCCTGTTTCACAGACACTTGCTCAGCAGTGCTCATGTTCTTGAGACTACGGGGATGGGGCACGGGCTTAAGAGGAAAGGTACAGGGTACAGGAGATACAGAGTAGAAAATGGAGAGCTGGCAAAGGAACCCAACTAGGGAGAAGAGAGGAAGTCAACACAGATCAAGATAGAAGGTTAAAGGAAAATAACATCAGGTTGTGTGATCAAACCTCAAGAAATCATATTACTTTATATTTACCTAAAATGATACATAATATATATAAATATATAATTGATCACTTTAAGGAAGTTAAGACACTGGGACTAACAATGCTCCCCATAAGAAGCAAAGACGAGGGGCAGGAAAAAAATGGTTCTTTAGTAATGAAGAGCACTAGCTCTTCTTTCAGAGTACACAGAGTTGATCCCAACAACCACATGGCAGATCATAACCATCTGTATCACAAGTCCCAAGGATCTAACATCTACAAGTGTCCCACCCATGGCACACTTAGACATATATGAAGGCAAAAAAACAACGCAAACAATTGTAATTAATTCTTTACAAATGAATCTCTAATAAAATCCCTGCTACAGTGCATGAGAAGAGTACTTTCTAATATTTGTTGAAGGTTCATGCCTTTCAGGGGTTAAGGGTGAGCCCCTATTGCTGAAGACACTGTATACTTAGGATACAGGACGCAGATGACTCAACCTAAATCTAAGCTAAAAGTCTCTCCATAACTCTTGCCTCTATAGAACAGAAAGGACAGCGCAAGTGTCAAGGAAGGGAAGCAAATGAACAGTTACACCCAGTTGCAACATCTATTAGCCACATAAGTGACCAAAATGGCAAGATATGCATAAAGGTGCATACGTGGCATGCACATGGCAGTGAAAACCAACATAAAGGTGCATACGTGGCATGCACATCGCAGTGAAAACCAACATAAAGGTGCATACGTGGCATGCGCATGGCAG
>JADRCH010000107.1:143696-165820 GCA_019843965.1 Rhynchomys soricoides | reverse complement strand
AGGCAGGCAGGCAGGCAGGCAGGCAGGCAGGCAGGCAGGCAGGCAGGCAGGCAGGCAAGCTAGCTAGCTGACTATAAGCATAGGGAAGGTCAGATCTCACCCACTCATCCTACAGAGCCCTTTCAAAGTAGCATGCAGGATCTGCCACTCCACAATAATGCAAACAAGGTAAAGACCAAAGAAAATATCCAGCCCTTAAAGTTCCTACCCTAATGAGAAAAACAAGCCCCTAACAAGTGAGGCACTGTTTGATTGGGCAGGAAACAGGGAGAAAGAGGCATCTGGAGGGTACCGTAATGAATGTTCAGAGGTGCTATACTACCCAAAATCCCAGGAGCATTTCACCCTAGAGGTTACAGTGAATCCCTGCAATGAGAAACAAGACCTAAATTTGAGCTAACTAATCAAAATCCCAGGACAACAGATGTCTTCTTTAGCACATTACAGCAATTTAATATGCAGTACTTACTGATTCTGAGAGACTATCAATTTTGAAATAAAGAATTTGATTTACTAAGAGCTTAACAAATGTAAAAAGAGGAGTAAGTAGCAATTAACTCTAAAACATCACAATTTCAAAAGTGTTAAAATATGAAAAACTGTATCTTAACAACAGATAGTATATAACAAATCATAAAATACTATTTCTTAGAGATAACAGACGTAATATACAAACATCTAAGGAAACAAAATGTACCAAATGAAGCTCACATCACAGAATAAAATTTCTTTCACAACATTTTAAATTGCAAGAGGTTATTTCTTTTTAAAATACCTGTAAGAACACCAGTTAAGGACTCTCACAGACCTTAGCACAATGACAACTCATTATGCCTTCAGCCACACCAATCCCGAAAGGGAGTGTAGGGTACCTCAAACGACAACTCTTGACTCTCTTACCTGATTTAATAATTTAACTCAGGAATCTATTTTATGAATTATGATATTTAGAAGTTACCATAATATCTTACAAGTAACAAACCAAAACATTACAAAATAAGTGAGATTTCTTGTGTACACACACACACACACACACACACACACCCCTTAGAAGAATGGATAAGGCCTATCCAAACAACATTCATGCTTTGTCTAGATAAATATCAGACAGAAAATAAAAATGTTGTTAATATACCTCTTAATAGTGATTTTTAAACTCAGTCCAATGAATTAGCTGCAGTAGTACACATCCTCAGTGGGATCCTCAGTGGGCCCCTGTAACTTATTTCTTCTCAAGTTTTTCATGGGTGATTCAGACCGCCGGACTTGCCATCAGAAGCCATTCTCCACCCCTCCAACCTTTCCTGCTCACAGAACTCCACCATCAGGTTCTCTTGCCTAACTGGATCTCTGGAACCAATGTTCCATCTCCCTTACTTAAGAGTTTTCTCATCTAGTGACAAAACTACTTTCACGAGGTACCCTAACTGTTTACAAATAAGTGATTATATACTGAAGACCTATCACTTACAGGGTAGTCCTACTTATTTGTATGCAAATTTCAGTGATTATGAACTAGAATCATAAAGTAAAAAAAGAGAGAGATGCTTGAAACAAATGAATCTTCCTGCTTTCTGACGTAGTTTAAGAGGGAAAAAAATTAAACAAATGAACAACATGAGGTATTGTGGCTAGAAAGTGCGAAGAAGTAAAAACCAAGGTGTCTTTAAAATCACGTCACTCTGTGACTCATAGTAAAGTGATATAATTTAGTCTACAGAAAAAATAACTTTGATGCTGTTTCTTAAATTTTAGATTTCATAAAAGGAATATTACAGTATTATTCAAAAGAAAATCAAGTAACAACAAAGTAGGATTCACGTTCTGAATTCAGAGTTTTGAGACAAAATAGCAGGTTTTTGTTGTTTTTTTATTTTTTAAAAAAAAAGCAGGTAAAGTCAGAAATTGCACATCTCAGTCTCATTAAGACACTTACCTGTCTCTATATTCCCTCGCTTAGAGGAAGGGACAAAAGCCAGATTCTTTGAGACTTAACGCCTAGGCAGCACTGTCTTTTTATACTAAAGGAAGACTTAAGTAGTCTTAAGTACTGCATTAAGGAAACAAAGTGAAGATTTCCTTATCAGGGCTGGGTATGGCTAAACGCTAAGTCAGCAAGAGGAGGGCCAGGGGGTTCTATCCTCATGACTGGAAAAGACTGGGAGAATATTTCCTCAGGAAAAATCTTTGGAGACTAAAAACATTGCTTAAGTCATCCGATTTCCACTTCCACTAGAACCATAGAAAATACGAAGTGAGAAGAGGAAGAGAAGCAGCTTTTGTTAACATGCACAGAGAAGCCGCCAAAGCTATTCACGCATGAAGGACGACGTTCTCACATCCACCTACCAATCAAGAGCACGTCAAGATTTCTTCTGTCTTATCCTTGCAACTTAATAAGGGAATATAGGCAAAAGCCACATAGCTTCACCTTAGAAAATTGGGCCCATTCTACGGTTTATCTTCCAATCCTATCATATTTGGTAATTACAAAGTCCAGGTGAGCAGCCTCTCTTAACAGGAGAGCCGAAGCCAGGTATGATGCAGGTATGCAGCCCTGTAATCTGCAATAAGGAAGCTAAGGGAAGAGGCTGCAAGCTGCAAGCTAGCATGAGCTACACTTTGAGACCTTGGAGCAAGGGAAGAAAATCAATCAAGTGCAGAGTGGCAGATTCTAGACTGTACAACACTGAGGGTACATAAACAACAACTGTCCTCCATCACTCACAGGACAACCTGCTTCGATATCAGAGGTCCCTGCACTGTATAACGAAATTGCAGTATGTATCTAAAGCAAAGGGTATCTATAGCAAAGTATTCATCGGACACAGAAAAAAAGGTAAATATCCATACCAATGGGGTATAGACATACATATGTACATGCACATACACAATATGTTTACATATTCTGAATATCCATACCAATGGTGTATAGACATACATATGTACATGCATAGTCATGGCATGTCTATATACTCTGTAAATATGTTTACACATGGAAATCAAAGGCCGTGCTAATCCATGCTGGACAAGCACTCTACCACAAAATGCAAATTGTATACAGACACACAGACATGTACAGTGTCAGATGCAGATTCTGTGACTAGACTAGAAGTTGTAAAACTCAGTGCTAGTAGTGTATTAGTACTAGTATTAGTGTAGAAACTAGCACTCAGATCTTACAACATAGGCTAAGGTCCTTTCCCTATTCTTATCAAGGCAGACTGTATAAACACCAAGTTACAGCTGCACTTCAGTACACTCCAGTCCAGAAAAATAAATGCTTGCTATTCAGCATGTTTCTATTCCTATTTGTGCAGCTCTCTATACATGTTTACTTTCTAACAAATAAACATCTACACATACAGACACTGGCACGCAATTATAAATATACATATGTGCGTTAAAGTATACAACGTGACTGTAAAGAAAATATTTACATTTTATTGTACTGATATTCAGTGAGCTGGCATCTGATCTCACCTATTATCCACTGACATCCCAGCAGGAATAGTCCTGGAACCATACATTCCTCTGTGGCATCGCTTGAGCCACGGTGATCTCAAGCTTCCTGTGATAGTGGGAGCTCACAGACAACTACTTAGGAGGACACGAGACTGGATCTTAGATGTAGTTCCTAAAGGTGAAGGACACTGAAAACTGGCACTAAGTTAGTATCCGTCCTAGCTATAACCATATTCGCACAGGGAAGGAGTATGTAGGACAGATCATTGGCTTACAGCTCGCCACTGCACTGAGATACTAATCAGGTTTTCTATTATTTCAATCACTCCACTCCCTACGAACGTTAGGAAATGTGGTTCATATCTTTCCAGTTCTTTGAGTTGAAGAAATGCACATTTAGTAGATAGAACATAACAGGAAGCATATACAAATACACATATAAAATGGGAAAACTGGACATACCCAAAAATAGCAGTCCCTAATCCTAAGACTATGCCACGTTTCCACAGTTCCTGGATGAGGGAGGGGCCTTTGCTAACATTATTAGACTAAGTACTTATAGACAGGTGGTGTAACCAGCTAACCTGGGTAAACCTTAACCTCAACACATGTGCTAGTGTTCTCACAAGAAAGACAGAGCAAGACCTGATGCAGACTTGTAGAAGGGGATCAAGAGGAGAGCAGGGACAGCAGTTAAGATGTCAAGGGGACTAGACAATGGACGGGACAGGGATACATTCTGCCCTAGAGACTCCCAGTGAAAACAATCTCACTGACAACTGGACTGTCAGGACACTACTGGTCTCTGATATCCCCTAATTAAAAATACATCACAAATATCTTCTGATGTTTAAGACACCAGGTACAGCAAGCCCCTGAGTTTTGTGGAAGAAGTAGTCTAGGATGCTCAGCCTCACCAACTTCAGGATGCTAAAGTTCCTGATTCATCTGCCAACCTACTTCCTGTGCCTGAAGAGTGTCTTACCTTTGTAAGTCATCCGAGTCACTGTATCACCTAATACACTTATGCAGTCTTTTTGTCTTTGTTTCAGGAGTGCTCGGTACACATGTGACATAGTCCCATCATTTGCAAGACAAGATGGGCACAGAAACAGAAAAAAAACAGAGGACCAACTCTCCCTCTAAGAAAGTATGCGAACCTCAGAAAATTAGGACAAATTTGCCACGAGATTCAGCACATTTTTAACTAAAGCTCTATAATGAATATTTAAGACAGACAATATAAAGAAGAGTAACAAATCAGCTGGGCAGCCTGGTCACAAGTACATTTTACACACAGAGTCTCCTTTGATTTAAAAGCTTGGGATATCATAGAAGCAGCTGCTCTAGCCACTCGGTTCAAACCTGCATACGGCAGGCTTGTTGTTATCCTAACATAGTAAACATACTTGACTTCTAAGTTTCTTAATTATTCTCAGTCCTTTGTCACATGACTTACAGGAGTTACGTCCTGTGCATCTGGTTTTCTTCTATGCTTTGCCCCACCCTTCTACCCAGTTGAAAAGCTCATCTTTGAAAGGGTTTATCAAAGTCTGACGTGGGAGCCAGAAGGAGATGAGTCCATGGGTAAAGGTACTCATGTCAATGCCTGGGGACTGAGTTTACCTCTGCCATACACCCATGTGCATGTACACATCTAAATACTGCATTGAAAATGATAATAAGACACCTGCCACAGTACTAGGAAGACAAATTCTTGAGGCAGTAAGAAATATTAATCAGGAAACATATACTTCTTTGGCATGGGAAAAAGACTGGCACTAAAAAACTGGAAAGCAAGAAGCTGCAAACAGTGAACTATGAAAATTCTTCCTGGTTAGCTGGGGGGTGGTGATGCATGCCTTTAGTACCAACTTAGGAGGCAGAGGCAGACATAGCTCTGCGAGTTCTGAGACCAGGCACAGCCTGGTCTACAGAACAAGTTCCAGGGCTAGAGCTATACAGAAAGACCAGTCTTGAAGAAAAAAAAGAAATTTGTTCTGGTTAACAATAAATGAGGTGTTCTTTCTGTTCATTTCATTGACACTCATAAAAACATATTAAGAAATGAAAGCCAGAACAAAACAGCACGTTAAAGACATCGTATATGCTTATGATAAGCTTGCAATGAATCAAAGAAAGCGCAATGACGGCTGGGGATGTGGCCCAGTGAGGAAAGGTTCCTGTCATGTCTAATGACGTGAGTTGGATCTTTGGGACCCACCGGTGAAATGAGACCTGAGTCCCATGTGCTGCCTTCTCCAAGTGTGCACAGTGCCTCAAGAATTCATGGGAACATATATGCACACATGAACAAAAGCACTGCTTTAAAGAATACAATGAACCAAGTACCATAGACTGAATTTACAAACAATGATGCCATCATAAAATTCAAAGAACTTATTAATGTCCTATTGTAAAACATCTTTAAAATTATTGTTTGCTTTTATTCCCCATAAATATTTAGTATGTAACTCAAGATATAATTATTTTGAAGAACATGCATTTTGTTTAAAAGCTTCTGAACTTTTCCTTATTTCATAAAAGCTCATGCATCCTTAAAATCTTTCTTAAATGAAAATACACCTTTCAGATACATACAAAAATGGGCTTGTAAACTGTTAGCACTCACACAGAAAGGATAAAAGCTGCACTTAAGAAGTACCTTTGAGAACTCTGCTGACGCCCTTCCTCCGAGCTCAACCATGGACTCAGAAGCACCAGGAGGGTAAGCTCATCACTGCACAGCATCTAATTTGTAGTCCACTCTTAAGTTCTACTTTATAACCAGGAATTTCCTAAAGTCAACTGACTTCTCATTGAATCAAACCAATCATTCAGAAACCTATGATATGCTTATATTTTTATAAGCCATTGAATACTCACAAAATATAGCAAAAATTGTTCTATGATGAACAATTAAAATTATAAATGCCTATAAATAACTTTAAGGAATTTATGAAAATACACCCAAAAGTCTGAAAATTACATTATAACAAGATATCTGTATATTATCTTACTCCTTCAAATATATATAATTTATGATATATAAGTTTTGTAGGAAGATATGCAGGCAAGTGTGCACACATGTGAGTTTCACTGCTGAAAACATGGCTCTAAAGGAAAACATGAGGAATATGGGGCTGACAACCAACCAAGTAACTTTAAAACTTATGTTCATGATCACTTAATACACATGTACACATAAAGTTATCATTATGTACTGATTAGCTTAGCTTTTAGCAAAACACAAGAGTGTATTACATTTCTCCAGAGTTAAGAGTATTTAAAAAAAATTACACAGATAGACCATTACCATTGAGTGAATTTATTTTCCCCAACAGTACTAAAGATATGCAAAATTTTCATTCTTTGGAGTTGTTCGAGAAATGATTAACATCAGTTCTGCTCATTATCTCCCGTAACAAAACTGGGCTAAAAACAAATAAATCAAAACTGCCTCCACTGTCCCTGAATAAATAAATTAGGGACTTATTCAGCGGCAGCAATGGTATTTTAAAAAGCTTGTGCAAGCTCATTGTACAATTTTATTATGAAATCCCATTTGATAAAAAAAAAAAAAAAAATCCACTTATTCAATTTCAGTG
This sequence comes from Rhynchomys soricoides, assembly GCA_019843965.1. Classification (NCBI taxonomy): domain Eukaryota; kingdom Metazoa; phylum Chordata; class Mammalia; order Rodentia; family Muridae; genus Rhynchomys; species Rhynchomys soricoides. Next base: position 158,747 of record JADRCH010000107.1, on the reverse strand, counting down.
GTTTTTAGTACCAGGATTGGCCTTTCAAAATTTAACAAAACTTTTTAATAGAAACATACCTAAAAGTGCCAGCTCTGCACTCCAACAAATTTTAGTGACTGCTAATTAGGAGTGGGTGTTTCACAACAAGACTCTTTAAGAGCTGGGCCTGTCTTTTCTTTTCTCTTTTTTTTTTTAATTTTTGTTTTTTTTTTTCCTTTTTTTTTTTTAGATTACTGTTTATATTTTATTTTTTTAAAAAATATTTATTTACTACATATATATATGATATATGTATGATATATATATGTATGTATATATATATATATATATATATATATATATATATATGTATGTATGTATATATGGTGTTTTGCCCACATGTATGCCTACATACCAGAAGAGGTAACTGGATCTCCTTATGGATGGTTGTGAGCCAGCATGTGTTTGCTGGGAATTGAACTCAGGACCTCTGGAAGAGCATCCATTGCTTTTAATCTCTAAGCCAACTCTCTAGCCCCCCTTATTTTTTATTTTTATTAATTTTTTTATTAATCATCCCTGTCATTTATATCTCAAATGATATTCCCCTTCCAGGTTATCCTGCTACAGCCCCCCATCTCATCTGCCCTCTCCCCCCCCCACCCCTTTGCCTCTATGAGGGTGCTCCCCCTGTCATTTCACTATAATGGAAATGTATGAATAACAACAGCTACTAGGAGCCCTAACTATGTGATGAGAGAAAACAAATGACAATGCTTACAATATAGAAAACTTAACTCTTAACTTTTTGAAAATTTGTATTAATATCAGTTGCAGAAAAATATTTATATGTTGGACATAATGCCTAAAATTCTGCACAGAACAAATGTCATAAAACTGCTTGACCAAGAGATCCTCTGTTAAGTAAAACTAGATATCAAATATCTGTACTTTAAATGTTTAAAGAAAACTTACTAGAGAAATAGTACTAATTAATAAAAATGTTAAGGGGAAAATTAATGAAGTGATAAAATTGCATTAATTTCAAGTGGAAAATCAATGCATTCTGGATAGCCTAGTAACACTGTAAGCTAAAATCTAGAAAGCTCCAACGAGTCAATCTATATTTTATTCCCATAATCACTAAAAATCCATTTTCTTTTATAAATGGCAAAAGTTATTACAGTAGAAGATCTAGTATAGGAAATACACTGTAATTATTCTAATCTTACCATTAAAAGTGCCCTGAAAAATAATTCTATGTAAAAGATTTCTGCCATGTTCACAAAATAATTCAATTCAAAACACAGTAAGTAAGCTTTTTATTGCTGTACTCTAAAGTATTTTTCTTGAAATTAGAAAAGCATGTAAATTCAGGTGACTGAAACTTGCTTTCATGGAGCAGAGTAATATGGTAGCTATTCATCACCTGAAGTCATAAAACACTAGGTCTCGTCCTTAGCATATTCTAATGACGCCTATCATGCAAATGAGAGTGACCTTTTCCTTGCATTCTGCAAGTTCACATTTATTCCAGGAGTATATAGAGTTTGCCAATACAAACTAGCCACAGACTGCGTAATTACTGTAATCAATTAGTTCTTAGTGTCATTCTGCTCATTTCCAGCTAATGTCAACTAAGCCATTTTGAGAGAGTCACTCCTGACAACAGCCTTTCTGTTATTATTTTTTAAATGTGGGAAAGGAAACACATATATGAAGCAATACGGCTACAAGGCTGTGCCCCTCCCCAGTGATGCTAAGATTCAGGACAAAACTCTCGAGTTGATAACAAAGACTTCCAGGCAAAGTTGCTTATCCTTAAAATGACATTGAAGTTTTCTGCCTATGCAATTAAAACATTAATATTTAAATATTTAAATGAAGGACACTCTCCTGTGCTGCAGTTCAGACTTGGTAGAACTTGGGCCCTCTTCTCAACGGTTGAGTAAACAGGCCATACCCTCTGCTCAGAAACAGTCTATTCTGCAGACAGTTATGGATAGGAAACATTACTGCAGCCAGTAATTAAAGTAAAAACTAACACTGTCTCAGAGATGGGGAGTTTTGTAAAGAAAAATCATTCATCATGGCTTACTGTTCTCATAATTAAACTATCTCTTTCTTTAATACAGTTTAAAATATCCATCCAAAACTAGCATATTTACTATGAAATGGGGCCAACTTACTGATCTTGATGGTATTAACTAGTATCAGGGGAGCAAAAACATAATAGGTTTTAGAAAATATTCTACATATATGACCAACATAAAGCCTTGGATTTAAACTGAAAGCATCAAAACCAAGGACCAAGACAAAACTATCATACCACAAAACACACGCAAACAAGCACGTGCACAAACACAGACACACACAAGATTATTTTTGCAAGACACTATGGTATTTTTCTTCATATAAATGTCTTATTAATCATTTCAAAGAAGAATAGTCCTTCTCAGCGGATGGTTACTAAATAAAAATATTAATTTTATGTCAACCACTATATCTACCTATACTCAATCACTATACTACCAATATATCAATGAAAATTAGGATTTATTTCTGCAATATTAAACATGCAGTAACTAAAATAATTGACAAATTTGTGACACAAAAGGAAATCATTACTCCTATAAAAATACAACTGATTTGTAATGCATTAGAAATTATCATGCAAGAAAAAATAGAGATCCCATGATATTACCAGAAATCAAAAGAACAGTAAAATATATGTCAATCTTATTTGTACATGTCAATGTGAGATAACTAAACTCACATTATCTCTGAATTAATATATTCATGGGTCTTTATATACTGGTATGTACATCTGTCAGTATGTGTATATACATATATGTACATATATACATACATATAACATATACATGCATCTACAGAATTGGTAATTTGAAACAGAGAAAATTCATGTGGAGGGCATATCATGTAGGTAAATAGATATAAAAATACATGTGTATTTATCTATGTGAGGTTATCTACTTCAAAAACAGGTAAGAGTTCAAATCAAAATTTTAAATGTAGGCAAAATGACAGGCACAAGCACATATTTCTATGAGGACACTCAGTTTCTCTATTTACTATTATGTGAACAGATTGTCCTTACATCTATGATCTGACTTTTCCTGGAACTAAAAACATTCCCTATGTAGAGGACTATGCAATAAAGGGATTTTTAGACTTAAAATTCTGCAATGGCAGGGTATAGTGTACAGGCCTATAATTCCAGCACTCTAGGGGCTGAGTGAGAAGCATCACAAACTTGAAAACAAATAGGACTACAGAAAGAACCTGTCAAAAAGAAAGTGGGGGGGGGGAGATAGAGGGAGAAAGGAGGAAAGGGGGGGAAGACAGAGATAGAGACAGAGGAGGAAGCGGAGGACGAAGATGAGGAGGAAGAGGAAGAATTAAAGAATGAAAGAAAGAGAGGGAGGGAGGGAGGGAGGGAGAAGCGAAGAAAGGCAGGAAGAAAGAGAATACAAAGTAAAAGATAAGGGAGGAAGAAGAGAATGATTTGAACATGACAGAAACATGCTAAATGACCTATGTTATCCTAATATGAGTGAACTGGTGATCTTGAAAGGCTAATGGACTATTTTTTCAAACGTCTAAATGATTTTACAGTTGTGGGGGGATTTTTAGAAATATTTACTCCTGTGGTAAGAAGAGCAATCCAGTAGCACTGAGCAGGGGGCATCAAAGATTTACCGGCTGCTTCTGCACACTTCTGGAAGCAACCAGTTCCTGGAGCATCAAACACAGACAACTTGTCGACTCTGACACACAGCCAAGCAGTAAAGAGATAGTTCTTTTCATTCTTGTCAGAAGAATAACCCAGTGTCGGTCTTTGACAGTTACTGAGAAGGGACAAGAACAAACAAGATGAGGAAAGGCGGGAACTAACCAGCAGATCTGTAGGGCCTCAGGCTTCCCACAAAGGCAGATGCCAGGCATGGGCAGAAAACAGTTGCTCAACTTGTCTCAAAGAAAAGGCTAACATGAAATGCTTCAGGAGAGATGAAGCTAATGGAACACTGCTGCTCAACTACAGGATGATGTCTTCATGGTAAACACTTAAGACAACTTGTGACCAGAGTCCTGTTACGACACTAATTGTCCATGAAAGCTGACCTGCAGCAAAGCAGCACTGTTCAGTTCCAATAGAGCAGACTCTCAGGGATTAACATGATTGCCGATGACAAAAGACATTCACATATCAGCAGAGCCGAAAACAGGATCACTGTGGAGTCCTCCTTGAAGACCTTTTCAGACCCATACATCAAGAGCAGAAAAGGAAACCAAATACACTGTGCCAGACTCTTCACTTCATAGCTTTGCAAAAATCCAATGAGGGAAACCAAGAGACAGGAAAATAAAAATAACATTTTTAAACTTTCATTTACTTACATTAGAAGAAAAAATAATAAAAAACAAATAGCAGTAAGTTTATATTCATACATACTCAGTGAACGATTTAACGTTGCTAAAAATGTTTCAATTTGTTAAGAATATTTAATATAAAAACTGTTTAAATATGTATAATTTTAATTATTGTAGCATTTCAATATTTTCTATAAGCTAATGAAGTAGGTGAAGCACGTCTCTTAAGCAGTAATTCAAAACCACATTAGGTGACATTAAAATACATTGTTCATTATATGTTCTATAAAAACCATACAGACCGAGACAATTCTCTGTGACTAGTTAACAGTTGATAATATGTTAAGAGGTAAGTACTTTTTTTTTTTAATTGAAGCTGAGACATGTGTAGTATAAGCCATGACCTAATATTGAGAGGGGTGGCACAAGACTGTACCCTAGCACTTGGTAGTAGAGGGAAGATGAATTCAAGGCCATCCCCTTGGCTACAAAGAGTTCCAGACCCTGTCTAGAAGAGAGAGAGAGGGAGAGAGGGAGAGAGGGAGAGAGGGAGAGAGGGAGAGAGGGAGGGAGGGGGAGAGAGAGAGAGAGACACAGAGAGAGACAGAGAGAGACAAAAAACAAACCATCAGTTTATTTGAAGTTAAATTTGGAACTGTTTCAATGTTTAGAATCATCCAAATAGAAACAGAATAGAAAGTTAAGCATTTAATTTTTCAGTGGGTTTCAAAATTACTCTATAAATACTAAATTTTTTCAAAATGCAAGAAACCAGAGCCAGTGATAGGTTAAATAAACAGAGACAATTATAAAGCACCTGGAAAAGAGTGAACTAAGCCTGACTGTCACAGCTACACAGCTCTGCTGTCTTACAAGAGCACAGCAGACTGAAGGACTTAGGAAGAAAACTGTTTACCACACACTAAGGACAAAGAATGTGAACCAACCAGCAAAGCCTGGGACGCTCATCCTCTCAGAGGCTGCGATTAAGGTTTTCAAACTAATTCCTCTCACCAATCACCAACTGAAAACCTCTGCATTTCATGAAATGAGTTTAACCTTAATTCATTCCAGGAAATAAGGAAAGACCTGATTAGGAGAAGCAGATGGACCACTTTGCTTGACTTTAATGAAATACACCTAAAAACATGAAATGGTCAAGCCACAAAGCATCACAACCCAGAATCAGATGGCACAGCTCTATGAGTAAGTGACTCTCCTAAGTTAAATCAACAAGGGAGCACTTCTGAACTAAAGCCAAGCATGGGGACATGAAGCAGACAAGCCCACTGCACTCATTTATTATTGCAATTCTACTAAAAGTTCTCAAAAGTCTTATATTCTATTATATTTGCTTGAATCAAGAGATCAATGTCACAAAAGTACAGTGATTCTGTACATTTAAACATTATATATTTGAGATTTATATTGTATATAAAATGTAATCAGTATTGTTTTTTTGTGTTCTAGGTATGAAATAATTGAAGCCACACTCAAAGGTTTTCTAAAATTCATCAAAAATATTCTTCCTTGTTTCAAAACTGGGAAGGAAGAGTACCTTATAATTAAAACTTGATGTTAAATCTACATTAATGCAATACGTTTTATAAAGTACTCCTATGAATGTACAAACTATTCAGTAAAATGAAATGTAAACCTATGAATGTACAAACTATTCAGAAAGCAAAGCTAGAAGAGTGTTAAGTGCAGTTCACAAATGATTAAGAGGAGGCTTGGATATTTGTCCTTATGAATATATAGTTGACAACAATTTAACCAAAATGTTCATTTTGGTTTTGATCAAGAAACAGCATTCCTTCTATAACTCTCAAGGATCATTTGGACATTAACAAAGAATCTATTTCTAAAATAACAGTAATTTTAGTCAAAGATCAAAGTTACTAAAGGTCTCTGTAGAAAAACCTAAAGTTATGATTAAAACCATTACATGTAACCAATGTTGAATAAGAAGTCACAGAGGCGAAAGGAAGGAAGGAAGGAAGGAAGGAAGGAAGGAAGGAAAAAGGAAATCAAAAGAAAAGTTCTAACTGTCTAAACCCTGAAAACACCAATGAGGAGAAAGTGGGTTTACAAAGCTAGCTACTTCAGAGAGGGATGCCTCGTCTCTCCAGTCCAGGGGAAGGGTGGGGAAAACATCTATCATGAAGTTAATTTTTAAAATAAAATGGGCATTTCTTGTATTTTAATACTGAGTGATAATGTAAAATAATCAATGATTAAAAATTTTCAAGTGAAACTATGAGAAGCCTTATTCAGAAAAATCACAAGCTCTAGTAACATGCATAACTCAGTTACTGACATTCCAAGGAACTGTCAAAGCAGGTCCAGTCAGATGTCATGGCCATGCACCCATTTACACAAAAGCCCGGGAACACCGGGGCCTACTGTTCCAGAGTATTTGTAAGATGAATAATGACTTACTACATAAAGCAACTGCATTAACAGTAACCGCAGAAAACATTACATTTCCTAAAGAGTCCCCAATTTACATGTGTTTTTCAGGAGTTCAATGATATTGTATTTATTACAGTATATGTAGATATATCACTACCAAATTTTACTATTAAATTGACTTTGTGTTACTTCAATGCTATTTCAAGTTCCTTATAAGACAAATCATAAGAATAACTTCAAACATCACCTTTTACTTAGAAACAAAATATTCCTACTTCAAGGAATCTAGATTGAAAAAAATGACAGGGGCAAAACTTCTTCATATAGAAAGATATCTACCACATGCAAAATGTTTGAATAATGAAAACCTACCATGAGAATGAATAAGAAACAGTGCTCTAAATTCTAATACCAACACACATGAAAAGTTAATAGCCATAAATTTACCTACCAAGAATATGTAATACCATACAAAAAAATTTCCCAATTTCACCAAGAGCAGATTTCAAATTTTAATGTACATGGTATAAGTTTGCTAACAGGAAAAAAAAGACAAAATATTAAAGTTGATTAAGGTTTGCTTTTAATACTCAATAAAATTTATTAACCACTCCAAACATCCTACGATAGAGATAAAATATTACCAACCACTTATGGGACAAATTAGAGGCAACAAAAGTAATGAGCTTTTAAAAGTCCTAACTAACCTCCCACAAGGAGGGGACATACAGTGGGTTTGGAGGCACTGTTTAGTTCTGTACTTTGTTTTGGTGGAGGGAATTTCTGTTGACCGGATACTCACACACAAGATGGCTCTACAGAACTTGGAGATCAACCCTCCCACATCAGATTCTTTTACAACTCAACAGCAGTAAGTCTCTGCGATTTAAACAATGCCTATGAAACCAACAAGAGTAAATGAGGTGATCTAAAATTTCTCCTATCTAAAGCAACTTCATAGTAATAAAATTATCAAAAAATTACAAGAATAAAAAACAACTCCACTATAGGTTGCCTATACAGTGTTTCTCTAAAATTTGAATATGTAATAAACAGATTAAATACAGTAAAAGGTTAAGTAAGATTCCTGGGTCAGAGCTGAGAAAGCTATATAAAAACAACTTTGATAGAATTTTTAAAATATCCATTCTCAATTGTCTGATTATTACTTAAAAGCTAGTGTATAGAACAAAACAAGGAATATGTTTATCTTCCTTCAGAAGATGTAAGATAATATACATCCATGTACAGACCCAAAAACACACAGACTCACACACACAAGATCTGTTTCTACAATATCTGGATCTCATCATCTATATTTAATTCATCTATCTCTATGTCTTTGTCTACATCATCTTGTATCTCTATAGATATAAGATCAAAGTGTTCAGTAAAGAGCTGTACCTAAACAACAGTGGTAGAAAATTCAAGAAAGAATATTGTAATTGTCACAATTCAAAAACGAAAAACTTTGTGACTTTGTAAACAATGTTCAAGGAAATAAGACAGACAAATGTCTTAATTTCCCATCAACTTGCCAAGGTCTGAGGGGTAATTTTTCATGTTTTTGGGTTTTGTTTTGTTTTGTTTTGTTTTAGTTTGGTTTGGCTTTTCAAGACAGAATTTCTCTCTGTAACAACCCTGGCTGTCCTAGAACTCATTCTGTAGGCGAGTTTGGCACTGAACAGAAAGATCTGCCTGCCCCCACTTCCTGAGTGTTCAGACTAAGGCATACACCACCACGCCCAGCCTTAATTTTCCATTATTTTAAGCAGAGTAAGTGTTTGAGAACCGTTCTTACAAAGTTTTCTAGGCTAGCCTTCAAACTGATAGATAACCCTGGCTAACTGCAAATGTATGAAAACCTGCCTCAGTTTCCACAGTGCCTGACAAACCGGTGCTATAATGCCAGGTCTTACTAAATCTTTAAAACTAGAGTACTTTCACATTTGGAGAAATTAAGGTTTTGAACTTTGAATAATATAATCATCTTATGTTATCATGGCATATTTGTACAACTAGAGATCCAGTGTATGACTATACACCATCGCTAACTAAATTGCACTGCACTTCATAATTCCAGTATGCACCTGATAACACAAACGGGGAAAGTGTTCATGGGCTGTGACCAACAAAGAACTACAGGCATCTAAAGTGTCCTGGGAGAAGGACAGTACGCCTCAGAAAAAGAAGCACCCTTATTGGTGTTCCAGAGTGGTCAATGCTGAAACCATATACACAAACAGCAAGAACAGGCTCAGGAGGCTGAACATGGAGAAGTCAAACAGGTGCCTACATAGAGCCTTCATCCATAAGTACTAAAATGGTGAGTCTCAGTCTTCCTAATGCTATGACCCTTTAATACAAGTTCTTCATGCTGTGCTGACCCTAATCATAAAATTATTTCATTGCTATTTCATAACTGTAATTTTGTTACTGTTATGAATTGTAATATAAATACCTGATGTGCAGGATATCTGGTATGCAATGCCCAAAGGGGTCATGAGCCACAGGCTGAGACCCACTGCTCTAGAATGTTTGATACAGGATGTTGCTCTGAAGACTACCAGAGGAAATATATAATACTAGACCAGCCACAAACCCTTGGATCTACAGTTGTATACTGCATTAAAGGTATGCTAGTGGAATGGTGACACAAATCTCGTGGAAGTAACTAAACCAATATTGGATTTCACTTAAGGCCCACTCCACAAGATGGAAAATATACTTGACACTACTAGGATGATCCAAAAACTGAGACTAGATAGCCCAGGGACCTAAGGTAAAAACCATTCGATAGATAGATAGATAGATAGATAGATAGATAGATAGATAGATAGATAGACAGACAGACAGATAGACAGATAGATAGACAGACAGACAGATAGATAGATTACAAAATCTTAACAATATAGATCAGTGTCTTGTTCAGCCCTCAAACAGACTTCCTGCTGAACCATATGGGAACAAACACAGAGACACTGTCTTAGTTAGCATTTTAGTGCTGTGACAGACACCTTGACCAAGGCAACTCTTACAAGAACAACATTTAACTGGAGCTGGCTTACAGGATCAGAGGTTCAGTCCATTATCATCAAGGTGGGAAAATGGCAGCATCCAAGCCAGCATAGTGTAGGAGGAGCTGAGAGTTCTACATCTTCCTCTGAAGGCTGCTAGCAGGACACTGACTTCCAGGTAGCTAGGATGAGGGTCTTGAAGCCCATGCCCACAGTGACACACCTACTCCAACAAGGCCACACCTACTCCAACAGGGCCACACCTTCTAAAAGTGTCACTCCCTGGGCCAAGCATACACAAACCATAACAGATACAAGCCAGACATGATACAGAGAACGAGAGACTTTAGAATACCAAGCCTTAAAATGGATTTCTCCATCAAGTCCTGCCCCTTAGTACTCAGAGAACCCTGAGGAAGAGGCAGTACAAAGTGTGTAAGGGCCAGAGAGGGGATACCAGGAGAATGAAGCCCCCTAAATCAACAGGATTAAAGTCATATGAACTCTTAGTGGCTGGACTGGCATACAGAAGGTCTGCATGGATCTGCACCGGGTCTCTGGGTGTATATACTATGGCTTCCAGCTTAGTGTTATTATGGGACTCCTAAGTGTGCAAATGAGTGGGGCTCTGGTTTCTCTGCCTTCTCTTGGGGGAGGGGGAGGGGGGAATGAGGGAGAGAGGGGTAGAGAAAGGGAAGGAGAAAGACAGGGAGAAAAGGAGGGAGGGAAAGAAGGGGGTAGGCAAGCAGAAAGAGGAAGTTGAGGAAGGATGAGAGAAGGGTGAGGAGAAAAGGAGGGAGATTGGGATTCTTGCACCTTTTCACATCATAAACTAAGAGTTCGATAGCAAGAAACACTACAGAAAGAAAAAAGAAAATACATGAGCAATATATTTTTGAATGGTAAGTCGCAGAATGAATCAAGGGAGATTGTTTTTTACTTCTAGAATTAAATAAAAACAATAAGAATTTACAGGAACCATTGGCATATACAGTTGAAGGCAGGCTAGATGACAAAGCAACATTACAGAGGGAGGGAGAGAGGAGTGGGGGCAAAGAATGAATGACTATGATCTCTCAAATAACAGAATGATGTACCCTCAAGATATTCGGGTAAGAGCATACCAAAAGTTGCTGGACGGAAGAGATAACAAAGACCAAACAAAACTCAATAGAGAAAAGAAAGAGCACTACACAGAACCAAGGAACCAGGAGTTGAGTGTTAGGCAAGAGAATCAAGATACGTGGAACATGCTGATTAACAAGACATGGGGAACATGCTAGCTATTATGACACACTGAACACACTAACTGAGGAAAGACAAAACACACAATCATATGACATGGTCAACTTGGCTTCCTTCCAGAGGTGTGAGGACAGTCCAACATATGCAAATCAAGAAATGCAATGTGGTACATAAATAGATTTAGGGACAGAAACCATACATTACTTCAAGAAATACAAAAAAAATGGATCTGGAAAGTTCAACATCTTATTATGGAAAAAGCCTTTAAGAAACCAGCAACGGAAAAGAACATGTTTGAAAATAATGCATATACATTAAATATATGCATATATACATATGTATATGCATATATACAGATACACACACACACTCACACATATATAGTCCAATAGGTTAAATAAATACTTTCAGCAAAGTAGTAAGATACCAAATTAACAGTTACTCATATGCAAATAAATAATATACACATACACACACAAATAAATAATATACACATACACATATGCACCCACGAGCACACACATGCATGTGTGTGTGTATCCATCCTAAGGACATTATACTCAATATGAAAGAACTTTAAAGCTTTTCTTCTGGATCAGGAATAAGAGAAAGATGTCTACTTTACTTATTCAGCACAACCCTTGAAATGTTAGGACAATTAAGAGAAACAAATACAATTATGAAAGAAAGCGCCAAAGGGCCTATCTACTGAGTATGGTGATATTCAAAAGACCCTAAAGTACTCCCCAGAAAACTCAGGTTAAGTGAATACTTGAAGTATACTCAAAAGGTCAAAACCATGACAGATGTGCAATGTCCTCCCCCACGAAAGAATGCAAATAACACCCACACTGATGTTCCAGCTACTGCCAATCAGAATGACCATGATGAGGAAGGTGCAAACCGTTCCTGTTGGCGGGATGTAAATCCGTGTGTGTGTGTGCAGATTTACCCACTAAGGTAAATCTAGGAGGGACTGCATGGGGGGAAGAAGAAGTGTGGGCAGGAAGATAAGATGTGAACATCCATGCCGGAGCTATATACGAGCAACATGGGTGACAAGCATTGTGAAGAGGTTATTATGAAATCTATCATATTGTACACTAGTTCAATGAATAAACAGGACAAAATCCAAAATTCTATAGAAAGATGACTATTACAACACAGAAAAGAACCACCAGGTATTAAATTTCATAAGAGTCATTGTTGTATACAAGTAATATTCCTCACTCTATATAATTAATATATGCTGGTAAATTTAAGTCATACTCATATTCTATTAATTTTTAATATTTTAACAGCTCATTTACAGAAATCTGTGTTCTTGTAATTTTGATTCACCAGCTAGACTTTCAAATACATACGGGCAAGTCACAAAAGTTAATTGGACTGTGATTATGAAAATACAAATGGATGTAAGGCTTATTCTTAAAACAGACAACCTCAAAATATTCAGAGAGCAAAACAAAACTGGTTGTTCCTGGCCATGAATTCAATGTATATGACATGAACTGCATCCTAAGGAAGGGAAGTATTGACACCTCAACCGTCAAGCACACACTTTAGAGCTGTATCACCTCAGAGGTCACAGCTGAAAACTAAAAGTGCAAAAACTGAACCATAGCAGTGAATACGCACTTTACAAGACAAGGGACAGTGCATATGTCTTTGGCACGGGGAAGATGTGTGTTTGGGGCAGGGGAGATAGCTCAGACAATGAAGTACTTGCCTTAGAAGGACAAGAACGTGAGTTCGATCCTCAGAATCCATGGGGGAAAGCCAGCACAATAGCATACACTTCACTCCTAACTCTGCGATGGGTGGCAAACCCAGCAGGCCTGACGACTGACTACTGAGAAATCACAGCACCTTTAGTGAATAAGGTAGATATCTGCAAATGCAGGCTAGGTTTAACCTAACAGCAAAGTACAAACGTGCATACACACAAACACGTGTATGTGTCTGTCTAGTTTGGGAGAGGAAACAGTGTGAGTACAGTCAAAGAAAGTGAGTGACCTTGGCCTGAAATGAGAAAGTCACTAGTTTTCCCACAGTTTGTGAAGAAGTGGTTCAGTGTGAGACAGGAAAGATGGGCAGCAATGTCCAGGAGTAGAGACCAGCCACCTACTTACAATGGAGCAGAGGATTATGTGCAAACATGGCGTCCCGAGTGGGGCCCCTTGCCTGTTTGAACAGAATTCTGACAATTCTGCTTATGAAGCATGTTTCTGCAAGTGAAAGAGAAACACCTGCTGTCTTCACCCAAGTCCTCATGTCAGGCTAGGAATTCCAAACCAAACAGGACACTGCCAAACACACTTCAAAATACCTGACACTAGGAGGAAACTACCAGCAACCCTCATTTCTAGGTGGAAAATATCATACAATCTTCATGGGATAAAAATGCTAACAACCATAAGAAATTTTAGTCACAACTAAACTTCTGTTTTTTAATATTTATGTTTTCTAATAGATACCTATAATACATAGGACAACTGCGTCACAACTGAAGAACAAGGAAGGCACAAACAGGATAATTAAAACAGCCTTGCTCACTTTTTCGAAGAAAAAATAAGGTGTTCTACAATTATTAAGCTAACAAAGCAAGAGAAAATACGGGTAGGGAAATGACAATGATCTGCAAAATTCATAACTGTGTCTTTCCGATAACCACAATGATCATATTTTATGCTGTCACTTTGCCTTTAATTGCTCGCCCTGGTACATTTCTTCCTAGAAGCTATCAGTACCCCACAGAGCCAGATGCTGAACTGTAAAACCATACTGTGACCACAGACTTAGGAGAAAGTGACTTTGCTGAGTGGGATGCATGACAAGTTAATTTTGCAATTACGCATTTTCAATGAAGCTACCAGTTTAGATGATTCTGTTTCATTAACAGATGCAAAATCTTTACAACAAACTACTTAGATTTATTTTTTTAAAGCTTCAGCTGATGTGAGAAAACAACTTTTTTGATAGTTTCTCTATAGCATATAAAATGTAGACACTACCTAGCAGAAACATATAAGCGAGTTGCTATATTGAGGTATACTTAAGAGTTCCTCGTGTCCACACACAAACTTCAACTACTTCACGACTTCTAAGAAACTTATACACAGCCATGGCCTGGACATTATTCCTTTCAGTTCTGCTACACTGTTAAACACTGGACTCAAATGCTAAGGCATTTCAAACGAAGTGGCCATTGTAAAACAGCACATCCACAGGGTGCAAGTGTTCTAAATTTCAAATATTTTCAGCGGTGTCACCGCCACACATCCAACAATAATAAACCAGTAGGAAACCATGTTCTGTTAAAGCAGAGACTGCTCTCTGTGAGACTGTGTCTTTGCACAGATACCACAAAATCACATAATGCTCTATCTAGTTTTATTCCTGTAAAGACACAAGGCCAGAGGAAGACAAATCTCTTACAATGATCTCCCTTAAATTAAAAACAAAATTTTCTTGAAAAATGTGTCAGGGCAAAACAATTTAAGTCAAAAGTATTCCAAATGCCTAAGCTAGCAAAGGGGAAGTTGTGAGAAATAACATGCATGTGCACACCCACACTCTAACTTACCTGAAGCTGTGTCTTAAGCATATTGTCACCATAAAACATAAAAAGGAATTAAAATGTTAAAATTTTCTAAATAAATCTGAAGTTTATCTTAGAACTTTAATAAATGCATAACGGTACTGGTTTCTGTATATACAAATATATCCAGACATCACTTAATTTAAAGAAAGGAATTACAAAAGTGATAATTCAATATACATTTAACAATGAATTCCAAAGAACGTCAGTGTGGTGACCCCAAATCCTTCATTCCCTCTTCTAAGAGGATGAGGTGCTCATGGCCAGCCTGACAGCACACGCTTAGAATCCTGAAGCCTAGAGCTGGAGTGTAAACCAGTGAGTCAGACACACCGGCCCTGGCTTGGAAGAGGGCATAACAAACCTTTCAAAGGCACCCTGGACAAAGACAGAGAAGTCCGTGCCCATCCTTGGGTCTCT
>JADRCH010000107.1:122508-143686 GCA_019843965.1 Rhynchomys soricoides | reverse complement strand
GCACCCTGGACAAAGACAGAGAAGTCCGTGCCCATCCTTGGGTCTCTTCCTGCTTTCCCTGCGAGTCTGAGTGTCCTTGCCTGTTCTGTCCTTTCCCCTTTTCTAACTACAGCCAAACGCTCCTGCTGACACATTCCAACAACCTCAGCTCTTTTTTTCTCCTTTAATTTATTTATTCACTTTACATCCTGGCCACTGCCTCTGGCCACCTCAACATCTTTCTCAATAACTCACAGGCCAAAAAAGCTCAGCACACACCAAAGCAGATTCACGCCACTCCCCATTCCAAAGCCACCAGCCATCCCCAAGCAGTCTTCTGAGCCTCCCCTCTCCTTCTCCTGCCACACCCCCTCCAGATGGCACCCACACCCTGGATGTCCACATAAACAGACATCTACCTCTTGTCTTCTGGGTCCTCTCCCACCACCTTCATCAGGGTCACCCACTCGGCAACACCTCAGCACAAAGTTTCGCAAACGGACTCCAGGGGTGAAGGATCTGGGCACTTCTGACAAGTTTGCAATGACAGAGAGAGATTAACAAAGCCAATGTCATGAAGACAAGGCTTTTCAGGAACTCCTCTGGTCTTCTGAAGCGTTGTTTCCTCTCTAGGCCCTGCCAGAGGCACATCGGGCAGACAGCTGCTTCTCACTGCCATGCCTTCTGACACTGCCACAGGGGCCCAAAATGCCCTTTCCTATCATAGACATAAAGAAAACTGCCATGTGTCCTCAACATTTCTGTGGTGTTCTCTGTGACTTCCCCAGGCCAATGCAGGCACCCCTGCCATGTTAGACCAGCTCTTGACACATACTCTGTTACAGCCTGTAAAGAATCCCGTGGAGACGGATGGCTGGTGTCACTCAGGATTAGGAAAGCAGGGAATGTGATGTGTGACTCTGTGTCCAGTACAAAGACATCACTCAGTAACACTTTTAATTTCAAATCAACTTAATTTGCTGGATGAGCAAGCATTCCAGGGCATAAGAGACATAGAGAATAATTGTTTTAGTCAAACTTTAAATGTTCAGTCTGAATAATTTTGATAGGTAATAAGCAAATAAAGTGAAACTACAACTATGAATATATCTCATTCCCAAAAAGGTGACAAAGAGGACCGCAGTGAAGAGAATCAGGACCTCTGAATGTCCTGCCAAGTCCAGAAAAGGCAAAATCAACGCTGTACCAGGATGACGTTCTGGACACTCTCCACAGAACCCAAGAGCACACTCAGGCTTCCCAGCTACTAATAAGCGGCACTCTCTTGCCTACCTACCTGAACACTAACTAGGGCATGCTGAGTCAGCAGATCAAATTCCCTAGGCATGCACGTGCACACTCACAATTTCACCAATTATTGAAGGCAAACCATCTTCCTGTTTAAAGATGATGTAGACACAAGTCTCATTGTCCAGGAAGAAAGACAGGGAAGCTAAAACATGGACCTCTTCCTAAGAATGTGGGAGTCAACTGAAAAACACAGACTTCTAACTTTAAATATAATAACCTTTGTAATAACCACATTTTAAATTTGCCAATGTCAGAGTCTCAGAATAATATGCCCTGAACTAGTCAGACCAAACCCCTTCCCATAACATCAGACACATAAGCAATGCATGCCAGGGCCAAAACGCCATAACTGACGATAATCGGAAGTTTATAAAAAATAAAATTATTCACAGTTAAGTAATTAAAATGAATAACTTTTCTTCAGATAACTATACTAGTATTGCTTCAACAAACGAGGAGAAAATTTGTGATTTAAAAACAACACGAAAATGTATTATTTTACAGCTCTGTAGTTCAGAGGTCCATCCACAGAGTAAAAATCAGAACCTCAGTGGAGCTGTACTGCTTCGGGGACCATGCAGATGTGCCTCCTTCCCTGTGACCTCTAGTTTCTGGATGTCACTCCCTTCACCTGCCCAGGGTCTACCGCGCCATCTTCAAGGTGGTGGGTCCCATTCTTCCAAACAACCTGCACTCCTCTTTGGCAGTCCCCCACGTATTGAAGCCCCTACTCATGTTGGTCTAACTGATACCATCTCGTGTTTTCAGTCCAGCTAAGAGCAGACTTTAAGACCACACAATCTGAACCCCTGCTGCCATGCACAAAACATGGTTACCACTTTCAGAGTGTAGGAGTGACATGAACATCTTAGGGGGGATGAAATACTACTTTTTAAATAAAACAAGATTAAGATTGGAAACAACTCAAAAATGTACATTCTAGGTGACTTACTTTCAAGGTTCCTGCTCCTCTCATAGAATAGGGACTATGAGAAGCAGGCATAGAAAACTCATGCTTGGTCATCTTAAATTGCATTTCATCTCATAGGAGACTAGAAAAAAATAGCATGGAGCTTACTCTTAAAAGACTCCTCAATTATCTGGTAAAATTTCTTCACATCTGAGCTCCATAAGCTTAACTGCTACATAGCCAGGATTTCCACTCTCCGTTCAGACTGCATGTGTTTGCTCAAGAGGTAGAAAAGAAAGCCAGATGCAATGATTACCTCGCTTGACTGTCAACTTGTGAGACAAGTGAGCATTAGGAAACATGGACTGGGTAATGAGAAACTATGAAAAACTGCTAGCTCTTTAATGCTAAAAGGCATCTTTATTATGTCATTTGATGCCAGCATGACTATAAAGTATATTGATAAAAATGTTCCACAGAGCAGAGGTTATGTAGGCAACCCCACAGTTAAGTGCACAGCTGAGTTAGCCAATGAAATCGGTGTTCATTATGGTACCTGAAGAAAAGGCGTGGATACTACCCAGGACAGAGGTGATGCAGGGACAGCCTAACATCTCAAAGACCGGCAGTCACATTCCTAGCTATACTTGTTACAAAACACATGAAAATCATGGATAATCACACACTGCTACACGAACAGGAAAATCTGAGTTAATTAAAATTCTAAATAAAATATTCAAGTGAGCATAAACATTCCAGTAAAAGAAAAACCTTGTCACACCGCAAGATTGTAATGGTTTGTTTGTTTTTACTTTTCTGTTAAGTTGCATAAAATCCACGACTAAGTAAATCAGTTAAATAGAATATAAGCAATATGCAAAAGAAAAAAGCATAAAAACTTAAAATACTGTTCTACACCCTTTAAAGTTAAAAATATTATAATTCAAAACCAGCCATACATGTTCGACAAATGCAAATCCACAGCGCTGCATCAGAACTTACACTATTGGTGTGATTGTTTAAGCATTCAGGACAATTGCCATCATTTTAAACTAGTTACCAAAAGGTTATTTTTCATGTCAAGATTCTTTTAAAATATATTACCTGAGCTGTTCGTAAATTCACATTAACATCATATAATAATACCTCAGGACACAGTGAAAAGAAGACTTTCATTTCATCTCCTGACTTCTGCTTCTAGAAGTGGATATAACAAAGTTGGGGAAAACACAGGATGTTCCTGATAGTGACAGGATTATTTCAAAATCCAATTATATCTGTTCATTCCCTTTTGCTTAATTAAAGCAAAAGGCATCAAACTCTTCCTCAGCAGTAATCAAGTGAAAACTGCAGAGCCCAGAAACAGTAATTAACTTAACCTTATCACTGAACTGTATTGGGTCATTCAAGTGCAGCAACAGTATCAAAGAAAGAATCAATGCTATCAGGCTCTTGTCTCTGAGGAGTGGAGATTGAGTGGCGACCTCCCGAAGGGGCTGGCTTTGTTCCTGCCTAGCTGAGCTGGAAGAACGTCCCTCCCTCGTAACTTTCATGGCAGTGGAACCATTTAATCAGTGTAAGTTAATATATTATCAATACCAGGAATGTATAACTAAAAAACCACTTTTCACCTTAGCCAGATATTAAAGTTACTGCACATAAATGCAACCAAGGGCCCTTTGGGGCTTAGCATCACACTGACAAAAAGGATCCGGATTTACAAAGTAGACAGAGGAAAGTTTCAGTTCCAGAAAATATGCTTGTGAAATTTCAGTCCACTCCTCCACATTACATCTCTCATCAGACACATATGCATGGGTGGTTTTAATGTGGATTAATTCAACCTACAAGAGTGATGTTTATGCAATTCCTAAAGATTAAATTTATTCAATTATGCCAATTTACTTGATATTTTATTTGTTTTACTGGAAAATATTTTCAAAACATAAGAAATCAACATTTGAATATACATAGCTTAAAGTCATCTATTCATTACTCCCAGTTACATTCAAGCATATTTTGTTATTTCCCTGAAGGATCAGAAATTCTCTTGCCAAGACATTATTTTGAGGTCTTTCGCTTTCACCCAGAAAGACACTAAATCATAGGGGACAATTATCAACAAATTCTCTGCGACAGGCCCAAAGCTTGCTGAGGTAATGCAGCTGACAAACTTTGATGCGCTGTGCCCGGGCACATTATGTTCATGTAGTGTGTACATCTGGGTACCCTTTATGGCAATGCTGCAAACAGCCAATCATTTATTCCACTCTAATTAGCACACATGTAAATCCTCACCAATCAAGTCGAGCACTGGGTTACTGTTGTGGCAGCCATACAGCAAGCTGGCAAAACTACCTCAGATGGATGAGAGGCCACTCCTGGGCTTGATTTGAACCTGCCATCACAGCAGGCAGGTTCTCCCAGAAAAGGCTGCAACCAGCTCTCCCTTTCAAAGCTGATCAAGAAGTCCCGAAAGAAAAAGGTCAACAGGCATAAAGCTGATCAGCCACAGTTGTTTTATTTTTCACTTGTCCTAGGAATATACCTGAAGCAACGTGGCTCCCTATTACTCAAAGCCCAGCAGTTACCTTGAACAAAAGTCAGACTAAGTTATATATATATAGGCTTTAACACAAAGGAAACGTCCAGAAAGAGCAGCAGGCATAATGCATAGTGCCTTAGAAGATTAGCAGCACGTGTGATGTCAGCCTACATATGACACCACAGTGCCTATGCACATGCAGCATGGCACATGTATTTCTGTGGGTTAGACAGCCTCTGCTAGCTAAGAGTATGAGTATTTAGTCTTTCTACCAACTTACCAACAGTAAGAAGTTCAGCTAGAAAAGTAACTTTAAAGAATGTACTATAATAGGTAAGAAATTTAGACAGAACACCATTTGGTATTTTTTATCTGCTCCTTCTGTAATTTCTTTCACCATGATGAAATCTTGTTATTTTTACACATCACCGTACACAGGAATATAGCAATTTATAAAACAAGAACACTGTTGAAACCAAGAGCAGAGATGTCTACCAGTTAAAAGATGAATGTTGAAGTTAGCAGGTCTTTATACTAAAAGGTTTTCTCAACATCAAGTTCCCGTGTTTGTCAACACGTATTTAAACTTGCTATTATAAATTACAACATTAAAATGCTTAAGAATTTCTTCAATTGACATTTACCAACTTCCTCAGGTGTGGTAGTACTGCACAATCCACACTGCAAACACAAAAAGATTTGCCCAAACTGTTAACATTGTGACAGGACATTGTCATCTGAAAAATTCCTACTCGAGACTTGTGCTATCAAGACACCAAAAGAAGATCACACGAAGAAGGGAATAAGAAGAGAAAGAAAAGCTCTCATGTTTTAAGTTGTTTGCATACTGCACACACCTGTGTGAGTCTAGACACTACGCTGAGAGAACATAGACACTGATGGCAATGATGATTTAAAAACCAATACGTAAGAAGGCCCAACAGTCTTCAATGATCACGAAGTGTTCCTTAAGAAAACAATGCCCACTGCATTTCTTAAAATACAAAAAAGGAGTCCGGTAATAGTGGTACAAAACAGTGGCCTTTAAACCCAACACTAGGAAGGCTGATACAGGCAGACCTCTGAGTTCCAGGCCAGCCTGGTCTACAGAGTAAGTTCCAGGATGGTCAGCGCCACACAGAGAAACCCTGTCTCAAAACAAAATAAAACCACCCAAAACAAAACAAAAAACTCGAAGGAAAAAAAAACCCTCAAAACCTTATCATGTAATCAAAGAATTAAGTTAAAAGGTAAGTGAAGAATTAATTCATAATTTGAAAACATTTTCCTAATAACTCCCTTTGAGGTGTTTTTAAAATGCAGCTAATGCATTTTAAACCATGTACATAAAACCATTAGTCTTCAATGTGAAATCAAAAGTAATACAGAATGAACAAAAGGCGAAAAACACATGAACCCGGGCAGGAGACCCAAGGCAGAGCAGCTCCATCACCGGCCGCCTGTCCGACAAGTCACACTCAGTCACTCCCGGCTGAAGGGCCAACAACTATCTCCAGTCCCTGGAGACCTCTTGTGTTCACCGTCAGTCAGGGACTCAGCACGGGCTGCCATCCTCACCCAGCTGCTTATTTTCTGGCTCTCCTACACTGACGGTGAATGTCACCTGAGGGGAGACATGGCCTGTACTCCTCACAGATAAAAACACACCTAGGAGTCATGAGGAATCTTTTTAATGGATTGAAAGATGACCACATAAACCTTCTAGGTCTGGTATCACACACATAGCTCCCATTTGATCACATCCAATGCTGTGTTGGTTAGTTTCTGTCAGCTTGAAACAAACTCGAATCGCCTGGGAAGAGGTAATTTCAACTGATAAATTGCTCCATCAAAATGACCTGAGGGTGTATCTGTGGGGCATTTTCTTAATTAATAATTGATGTGAGCAGTGCCAGTACCGGGCAGGTGGTCCTAGGCTGTGTGTGAAGAAGCAAGCAGACAGGATGGGTAAATGGCTCAGAGGTTAAGGGCACTGAGAGCTCTTTCCAAGGATCATGATCAATTCTCAGCACCCACACTGTAGATCATACATATGTAGCTTCAGTTCCAGGAAATCCAGTGAGCTCTTCTGGACCCCACAGGCATCAGGCATGCATGTGGTGCAGAAACAGGCACGCCAATAAAACACTCATACACATAAACTAAACATAAAGAAACGAAGAAAGCAATCTGAGCAGGCCATGAAAAGACAGCAAATAAGCAACTTTCTTCCATGATCTCTAACTCTGTTCCTGCTTGAGTTCCTGTCCTGACTTTCCTCATGGGAGGAATGTTACCTGGAAGTATAGGATGAAATAAATCTTTTATTTCCAAAGGTGCTTTTAGTCATGATGTTTTTCACAGCAAGAAAATCAGGCTAGGACATATACCAAGACAGAAAGCCACCACTGTCAATCATTCAAGGGCTATATTAGATATACTTACAGAAGAAACAAAATATATGCTATAGAACAATACTTATAATTCCTTTCTAATTAAAGTAATGAAATTATGCAACACAAAATGAACAAAAATGAAACAGAAAAACTGACACAACATAAACCAGGAACACAAAAGATGATGGTTTTATGAAAATGCCTTCTGTTAAAATGAAAATTCTGTTGACATTGAAGAATTTCTTCAGAATTTTAATTTTTATATACTTCATCTTTAAAAATATTGCTATTGTGTAACATGATCCAAAAGTTTCACAGTAGAGGCTAGGAGAATGCACTGACAAACAAAAGACAGGGGAGATGGCGCCATCCTACTCAAATTAGCCCTAATCTTTTGTTAAAAAAAAACGAAACAAAACCAAAAGCAAGAAAGTGTTTAGCAGCCAACGAGGAGAAGGGCTCAGGCTCCATGCAAACAGAGAAGGAGGCAGGCAGCACAGGCTTCACCTTGGTGCACATAGTGACCAGGGTTGTACTTGTGCACACATTGTCCTCACCTGCAAGGCAGAGTCAGGAGCACCCAGCAAGGCTTCCCTTAACCTGTCTCTTTTAATTTTTATACTGTCAGAAATGTCCAACAATCATGTCCTCTCTATTTACAAGATACTAGCTATCAATTTAAAATGTATCTCTACTTATTAAGTCACTAATAAAGAACAAAAGTACAATTCACCAACATAAATGATTTCTGAGTTTTATACCAAAAGACAGTTTTTTAAAAGACAGTCCACATTCAAAATAGGAAAAATGATACTGAAACACAACATACCTAGTCTGCCATTTATATTCAAAGGCTGCAGATGTGGAATATGTATACAAACTGTGTGTGTATGGTGCTTCTTCATGTCTGTATGTGAATATGTCCGTGTGTACACGACCGTGGGGGCCAGAGGCTGACACCCGGTCACTGTTAACCTCACTTTTCAGACAGGACTTCTTTCTCTTTTATTACGTCTATTTTTCCTACTTCATTCACATTTCAAAGGTTTCCCCCTTTCCAGGTCTCCCCTTTGGAACCTCCCCACTTCCTCCCCCTCCCCCTGCCACTATGGGGGTATTATTCTGCAACCCACCCACCCACCCACTCTCGTCTTCCCTCCTTGGCATTCCCCTATACTGGGGGACCTAACACCTTCAGGCCCAAGGGCCTCTGCTCCCCCGATGGCTAACAAGACCCTCCTCTGCCGCATTTGTGGCCAGCGCCATGGGTCCCTCCAAGTGTATTCTTTGGTTGGTGGTTCAGTCTCCAGGAGCATCAGGAGGTCAGGCCAGTTGCCACTGTTGTTCCCTCCATGAGGCTGCAAACTCCCTCAGCTCCTTCAGTCCCTTCTCCAACTCCTGCATCTGGGACCTCACACTCAGCCCTATGGTTGCTGTGAAGTGACTCTTGGGTATTCTGAACGTTTGGGCTAATAACCACTTATCAGTGAGTACATACCATGTTCATTCTTTTGTGACTGCGTTACCTCACTCAGGATGATATTTTCAAGTTCCATCCACTTGCCTAAGAATTTCATGAAGTCATTGTTTTTAATACCTGAGTAGTATTCCATTGTGTAAATGTACCACATTTTCTGTATCCATTCCTCTGTGGACGGACATCCGGGTTGTTTCCAGCTTCTGGCTATTATAAATATGGCTGCTATGAACATAGTGGAACATGTGTCTTTATTACATGTTGGAGCATCTTCTGGGTATATGCCCAGGAGTGGAATAGCTGGGTCCTCAGGTAGTATTATGTTCATTTTTCTGAGGGTCCGCCAAAATGATTTCCAGAGAGGTTGTATCAACTTGCATTGCCACCAGCAACGGAAGAGTGTTCCTCTTTCTCCACATCCTCGCTAACATCTGCTGTCACCTGAGTTTTTGATCCTAGCCATTCTGACTGGTGTGAGGTGAAATCTCAGGGTTGTTTTGATTTGCATTTCTCTGATGACTAAGGATGTTGAACATTTCTTTAGGTGCTTCTCGGCCATTCGAGTTTCCTCAGTTGAGAATTCTCTGCTTATCTCTCTTCCCCACTTTTTGATAGGGTTATCTGGATCTCTGGAGTCTAGCTTCTTGAGTTCTTTGTATACATTAGATATTAGCCCTCTATCGGATGTAGGATTGGTAAAGATACTACAGAGCAGTAGCGATAAAAACTGCATGGTATTGGTACAGTGACAGGCAGGTAGATCAATGGAATAGAATCGAAGACCCAGAAATGAACCCACACACTTATGGTCACTTGATCTTTGACAAAGGAGCTAAAACCATACAGTGGAAAAAAGACAGCATCTTCAACAAATGGTGCTGGTTCAACAGGCGGTCTACATGTAGAAGACAGTGAATTGATCCATTCCTATCTCCCTGTACAAAGCTCAAGTCCAAGTGGATCAAGGACCTCCACATAAAATCAGATACACTGAATCTCATAGAAGAGAAAGTGGGGAAAAGTCTCAAACACACAGGGGAAAAGTTCCTGAACAGAACACCAATGGCTTGTGCTGTAAGATCAAGAATCAACAGATGGGACCTCATAAAATTACAAAGCTTCTGTAAGGCAGATAGGATTCCTTAGTGAACACAGAACTCACTTATTTAGCTAGGTAAGCCAGACAGAAAATATAAGATCCTCCTGTCTCACGTGACTCAGAACTCAGAATACAAATGCGTATTAACACACCTGCTCTATTATGGGAGTACTGAGGACCCAAACCCAGGTTTTAATGCTTGTGGGGCAAGCACTTTAAGAATGCACAAGAGCCGGGCAGTGGAGGCACATGCCTTTAATCCTAGCACTCAGGAGGCAGAGGCAGGCGGATTTCTGAGCTCGAGGTCAGCCTGGTCTACAGAGTGAGTTCCAGGACAGCCAGGGCTACACAGAGAAACCCTGTCTCGAAAAACCAGAAAAAAAAAAAAAAAAAAAAGAAGAAGAAGAACATGCACAACTCAACCCAATGCAGACAGTGAGTATCGCCTCAGCTATCGGGCCAGAAGCATCTGTGTACAAGTGAGTGGCTTGTGTCACTGCCTTCACAAGCATTCCTTGGGACCTTGCATGTCAGCCTCAGATCACCTACCCCAAAGAGAGAACAGCAGACAGAAAAATCAACACATCTCTCTAGAGCTTTAAGACACTTTATTACAAGTTGGACTTTCTGATTTGCCACTAAAAAGGAAAATTAAAAAGGTATTTTTCTCAGATGCAAATACCATAAATCATCTACCTTTATCATTCCTCAATAAATTATTGAGAGACAAATCCAGCCAAGTCTTACATGACCCAGTCTATCTCAGACACTGAATACAATATTTCACTGCTAATGAAATGCAGTGAGGCAAGATTCAACTAGTCAAAGTACTGAAAGTCTCTACAGCATGTGGTCAAACAGCTTCTTCCTGCAGAGAGCTACTTCCTTTGTTTGCCCTTACAATCCAGGGACATTCCACCAGCACAGGGCTGTACCTACAACTTAGAATACCTGTCACCGCCAAGCTTCTCCCTGATTTCCCACAGCTTACCTCAAACACAGCTTTTAACATCCTCTAACGCAGGAAGATAGATCACTTAAGTAGCAGTAGAAAGCAGAAACTTGAACAACAAAGTTCAAAATGCTGCTTCCCACTGAGTAGCCACTGCTGGGAACTGACGGCCTCAGCAGCACTGTTCCAGCATTAAGGAAGCTGCCCTGTGTGTGTTACCAGAACAAACACTGCACTGTTACGAAATGATAAACCTGAAAACTTCACTGGCGTGGACAATTATAAAGACTATTAGAGGTCCGTCGGTCAGACCTATGTCCGACATGATCCAGAGCCCAGAGAGCAACAGCTTCACTAGGGACACCGAAACGAGCCACTTTTCCACTTTATTTTCAAACCTGTAATGATAGTTAATTATCTCTTGCTTGATAGTATATATTCACTGGGTAGAATTCTATGCAATGAAAGAGATCTCTACAAAGTACCAATCAACACTAACTTGTATCAAGCACCAAAGCAAATATAGGAATTCAAGAATCTGAATCTTTTCTCCCATCAAATTTTACACTTTACTAAAGAACATTAACTGACAAATTACGATGTGTGGCAAACTGAGATTACCAACAGGACATATCATGGTAATATACGTGTGTTTTAAACACAGTACCATTGAAGTACTGCTTTATCTCACGATGGTTCTAGAACTCACGGTGGTATTACGACTAGACCGAGAAGCATGCATTGGTTTAAACAAAGTCCGTGCTTTTAGCAAAACAAGATAAACAAAAGACCATTTGTGATTGCTCAGGATGCAGCGCACTCAGTGACTGTGACTTTTCACTCTTGCCTATGAGTCTAGGAGCAGAAGGGCCACATGACGTCTTTGCAGGATTAATACACTATAGAGAGCCAGGGCTGGGTTGCAACCACTCGGCCTCCGTCAGAACCCTCCGACAGCTTGGTCAGGAACAAGGAGGACAAGATCCCCTTACAAAGTGAAATCTTTCCTAGATCACCTACACACGCAGGTGTGAAACAGTAAGAAGGAACACTGATGCCACTCATCCTCAGAGACTACAGCTCATGCTTGTGGGCTCTTCTTGCTCCTCCTCCTCTCCATCTGTTTTCTTCACAACTGTCTGCCAGATGAATTTCAAGTTTCATGACCCAATACATAAAAGAAAGAAAGCAGCTTTAGAGAGCCTTCTGGACTTAGCAAAGGCCCAGCAGCATTTTCTACATAAGTATGAGTGAGTGTTTTATATGAACATATATACTCATATAAAATCAATGACCATGTTAATATGCTCCTCTAATTCATTATGTAATAAGTAACTCATTGATATAAAATGGGAAGAAACGACAAACTAACTATATACTATTTTTTTAACTTTACTACATTTTACTTCATTCAGCAGAATATTTACCATAAGGATCAATTAAATATATACTTAGAGAATATTGCTATCAGTTAAAAAACACATACACATAGAGTACTTACAGAAATTCATTTTATGTCATTTTCTGACTCCAATACTCCTTGGCTGTTACATTAAAATGGATTATTTGACTATTTATTAAATACATATTTGGAGTAACTTTTAGTGTAAATGTCAGAGATGTATCTAAGAAAACTGACCCAGCCACAAGCAAAACATAAGATCTTTTTCCTTCCAAATCTGAGCTAAGAATTTTTTTCTTGACCCTGAACTGATAAATACTAACCTCAAGAGCAAGGCAGAAGCACACACACAGACGTTAATACCGCATCATCTCAAGCAAATGCCTCATACAAGGGCATTCAGAAGTGGAATGTTCAAAAGCATGCCTCCTCTGTGGTTATTCCAGCCATAGTGGCAGCTAAGCTATAAGCAAATCAAACTACAGACTCTACTTTTATGTTTGAATTTGATGATTTACAAAATGAAGCTAATGCAGACATTTCTTTCTAAGGGATTGTGAAATTACTTATATACAGTTTTCTTCATTTGGAAAACAATGCACATTCATATAAGTAAAGAGGTGGATGGAGGCTAAATTATCAAAAGCCACGAATAAAAAAAAAAAACTATAATAAAAGAAAATTAAAGGGGCAAAAATCAGTGTCCAATTAAGATTAGATTCAAATCAGAAGCCAGCATGTAAGAGAAACACAGTCTGTATTAGAACTGCTAAGTGAAGTTGCCCAGTCTTGCTAACGCCCATGGTTGAAGGGACAGAGGCTCAATGATGCCTGAGAGAGCAAAAGAACCTTCTAGTGCTATATTCTTTTTTTGAGTCAGGTGTGTTTAGAATAAAACACCATCGCACAGTACACTGGACCCATGCACTTGCCTCTGATACATATACAAATTAAAAATTACAGAATTTCAAAGTAAAGCTAAACTTGTAAATAGTAAGAAAAACTACACATGGGCAGACAAAGGAACACAGAACAGCTAACATCTGTAATAAGTTATCTTGCCCTCTGGCACACTTAACATTTCTTATTAATGAGTTTCTCAAGAAACTTATTCAAGAGAAGTAAGCTAGTTTAGGTGTCAAGCAGCCCTTGGGACAATTGTGTAGGCAAAATCAATTTTCTCAAAGCTATGAATGTTTAAGACCAAAGTGCCATTTGAAAGACTCAAATAGAACTCTTGCCACAATTCAACCATCTGACACCGGATGTGTCTGCTTCATGTAAGCAAAGCCAGGAAGAGTGGTACAAAACACACTTTTCTGTTTTCTTCACCCAACTGTGCAAGCATCTCACACTAAAGATTAAATTTTACCTCCACTTCCTGTCCTGGTTAATGTTGATTGTCAACAGTGAGCACTAGTGAAGGGGAAGACACTACAGGGTAAAAGGGCAAGGGCCGGTCTCAAGGCATCATCTCATCCCTTATCTACTGGCTGACTACCTTGGTGTTAGGTGTTAGCAGATCTTCGGCCATGCCCTTCCCAAAATCTTTTCCTGAAACCTCAAAAACCAAAACCAAAACAAGTAATCCTTGTTTTCAGTGTTTGTGCAGGTATTTAAAAGACAGGAGCATGAAAACTAAGTGGTGCACAATCTCAAAATGCCTTCCTCCAAATATGCTCCCATTGGCCATGAAGAGCTCATCGGGAATTCTGGAGGGTACAATAAGATCAACACCCAAGCACAGCTGGAATACATGTAAATACATTTTCATGGTTTAGTCAGAGAAAATACTTTTCTTTGCATACCAAAGACCTTAAATTTAACAGTTATGTCAAGAAACAAACAAAACAAAGCAAAACAAAAAAAGCTGTAAATGTGATGTTGGGTTCAGCCTCCCTTAATCATTTGCTTTTCTGCTATATTCCCAGCTGAATCTTAAGCCTGGGTGTCTCCAGCTGACAGAGTTACAGTTCCCTTCTGTTAGACCTCACTCTCTCTCTCTCTCTTCCTTCCTTCCTTTCTCCCTCTGCCCCATTTCTTTTCCTTCTTTTCTCTGGACTAGTGTGAGTGTCCCTGCTATGCTAAGGAACAACCAGAACCAGGCAAGGATAAAATCTGGCTTGACATGACTTACTTAGCCTATGTTGGTTCAAATTTCTAGAGTCTGACCCTGGGCAGGTTACTTTAGCATATGTAAGTGGAGTAGAATTTGGAAAAAGGTTCCTGGTAACAATTATCTCGATCACATGTGCACAATAAAGCTTAAGGCATGAGGACATCAAAACTCTTTTGCAAAGTACATGTGACCTCTACCATGAAGATGGGTTCTACTAAGAGCCTAGGATCTGGTGTGGTCTCAGATAGTTTACAGGTCACCAGGCTATAAAGTACATGTGACATCACCACTACTGACTGAAAAACAAAACTAAAACTAAAGGTCTGGGATAAATATAATAGACTAGGGGATTTGGGTGTGCCCTGATCACCAGGCTATTAAAAACATCCACCCCCAGTCTTCTGGATAGAAAACAAGTATACAATCCCTTCCTTTGAAGAAGAGCCACCCACCCATGCTTAATATTCCTGGTTTCCCTAGTGCTTGTCTGTGAGCACAAAGAACCCCATGTCCTCTACAGACTAGGAACCTTAACTAGTGAACTCACTGTGAACTGACTGCATTAATAAGGGTTCTCTAGGATAGCAGAACTTATGGGGAGGGGGGGATATACGATTAATTAAAATAACTTACAGGATATGGTCCAACTAATCCAACAATGGCTGGCTATAAAGACATAGGTCAAGAATCTAGAAGTTGCTCAGTCCACCAAGCTGGATGCTATGGCTGGTCTTCAGTAGACCCTGGAAGTGGGCTCTAATGCTAGGGAAGGAATGGGCTTGTTACCAAAGCAAGTGCACTCAGGCAAAGAGCAAAAGCCTCTTTCTTTCATGACCTTATATAGGCTGCCAGCAGAGGGCAGAGGCCAGATCAGATTAAA
Source organism: Rhynchomys soricoides (assembly GCA_019843965.1). Lineage (NCBI taxonomy): Eukaryota > Metazoa > Chordata > Mammalia > Rodentia > Muridae > Rhynchomys > Rhynchomys soricoides. The sequence goes on along the minus strand of JADRCH010000107.1, from coordinate 128,616 downwards.
GGTGTGTCTTCCCACCTCAAGATCTGGATCAAAGGCATTTGTCTTCCCACCCCAAGATCCAGATCTAAAGTGTGTGTTTTCCCGCTCAAAGGTCTAGACTAGCCGGGCAGCGGTGGCGCACGCCTTTAATCCCAGCACTTGGGAGGCAGATGCAGGCGGATTTCTGAGTTTGAGGCCAGCCTGGTCTACAGAGTGTGTTTCAGGAGAGCCAGGGCTACACAGAGAAAGCCTGTCTCGAAAACAAAACAACAACAACAACAAAAAACCAGGTCTAGAGACTAGAAGTAGACTCAGCCACTTTAAACCTAGTGAAAAATTGTGTGTCCTCTATTTCTGGATTGTAGTTCATTCCAGATGTAGTCAAGTTGAAGACCAAGCAAAGCCACTGTACTGCTTAGGAAAACACTCAAGGTCCACCCCTTATATGACTATCTCCACCCAAGCACCCATTCAGGAACCACAAAGGTAAGAAATCAACTTGGGAAATAAAGAGAAGAAAAATGGCTTTGATGGAAAACAGCTGAGATTCTACAGACGGACAGGGGGCAGTAAGGCCATTGTGGGAAACTGAAGAATACTAAAGGAATCAACGTCCGTCAGCCCAGCTGCCCGTGCCTGAGGAACGCAAAGCATACACACTGGTCCTTCCATCAAGCAACACCACTCGTCAGACAACTAACACCATGACTGCACCGAACTGCTACTGGGCTCACAGAGCTCCAGACCATCCTGACCTAAAGAACATGCTGAAGATATGAAAGCATTCATTGTACACTAATTAGGTAGTTTCTATCAAAACCATTTCTCCCAAGAAATGAAAAAGGTTTAAGTCTAACATACTCACAAGTTTACTTTAAAAAAAAAACCTACTAATAAGTTCAGGATTTACAAAATATTGATATTTAAAAAGCTGTATACACCTCTTAATGTACAGTGATAAACAGAATATAGTTTAGTATCTGAGTGTCTTATGGAAATGGAATAACCATACAATTTATGTAAATTTGTAAGTTGTATATAGTTGATATGCTTTAAACACAGTAGCCAGATTTAAGCTATGCAAGCAGAGTACAGATAGGATTGTAAATGCCAGGGGTGAAGATAATTTAAACACTACGTCACAAACTTTAGGGATAAGTTTAACTTATTACGAGCAATGTGCACACAATTTTACCTCAGGAGAACCACACTTAGAAATTACTGCTAGCCTTTCAATAAAATAAGTACTATAAAGATGTTAGAAATTGTGTTGTACTAGGGGGTTTAATACAACCTTTACTCTTTAACAGCTAAACTATTTGCCATTAGCCTACACAGCCAACTGAAAATACCTATCTGAATGTGTCCGAATACAGTAAATCAAAAACTAAAGCTAGCCTCAAGTCCAATGTGCTTCCAAACATTAGCTAAATAATTTCTTTGTGCTTTTATGGGCTTCCCTGATTCTTCATACCTTTAACCAAATGAATGATGTATTTCAATTGTAGTACGTGGACACATTTCTAAACATCAAAATTAACCAAAATATCAATTCAGACATCAGCCATCTTCACCGAAGAATGAGTCAGACCTCTCATCTACAACTGCTTTTCATTAAAGGACACAGGACAGCTCAAGTCATTTAAGATACGCATTAACAATTAATTTACTTATTTATTTATTCATTCATTCATTCATTCATTTATTGGTTTTTTTCAAGACAGGGTTTCTCTGTGTAGCTCTGGCTGTCCTGGAACTCACTCTGTAGACCAGGCTGGCCTCGAACTCAGAAATCCGCCTGCCTCTGCCTCCGAGTGCTGGGATTAAAGGCGTGCACCACCACTGCCTAGCTAACAACTTCTTTCATTGGAAAGGTTCTCAGAGGAGAGGGGGAGACACGTACAATGAGCAACCAGTAAAACCTCTCTGCACTTGAGTTGCCTCATACAACAGGCTCTTCAGATCAGTGCCTCGTTTAGTTATCATCAAAGACGCTTTCTCCCACAGCATAGGAAGAAATTCAGAGACCCACAGCCAGACATTACAATGGAGAGAGAGTCCTTAGAATGTGTAGCTCAAAATGGGAGGTCTCCATCAAATCCCTCCCCTCAGAGCTCTGGAAAACCAAGGAAGAAAGAGTGTAAGAGCAGACAGGACGGAGGACACCATGAGAACAAGGTCGTCTGAATCAACACAGAACATGCTATGACCTCAGAGACTGAAGCAGCAAGCACAGGAGCTTACATGGATCTGTACCATGTCCTAAGAATCTAGTTCCGATGGAGGAGGGGTGTGGAGTAAAATATAAAAGACACTTACTGTTTTGCTGTCATGAGAAACTAGACCCAAAGGCATTTAAATATGGCCATTTAAAGAGCAAGAACACTCACAGATGATCCAGATGATCCAGAAGAGGAGAAATGAAGGAAGGAAGGTTAGGTATGGTTCATGTCTTAGTTACAGTTTCTATTACTTTAATAAAATCACAACCAAAAGCGAAAGTTTACTTCCCTTACAGGTCCTCATCACAGTCCATCATGGAAGGAAGTCAGCGCAAGAACCTATAAATGGGAGTTAATCCAGAGGCCATGGAGAAGAATGCGTACTGGCTTAGTCCATGTGGCTTTCTCAGCCTCTTTTCTTATACAGCTCAGGACCACCTGCCCAGGCATGGTACTGCCCACAGTGGACTGAGCTGCTACCCCACCCCCACCCTACACCGTATCAGTCATTAATCACTAAGATGCAATACAGACTTGCCAGGCCAATGGTACAGGGGCATTTTCTCAATTACGATTCCTTCTTCCCAGACACGTATCTAGCTTTTGTCAACTTGACATTAACTAGCCACGACATTCCAGTCCCTTCTTGTTACAGAAATGTTTTTAAAAGGATATAATCACCAATAAAACAATATGCACAGATTCGAATCTTTTTTCCCTGCGTCGGTTAGACACTACATCTGTTTCCTGTTCATCTGCTTCTTGGTGGGAAGTACATAAAAAAAGGAATATACAGGATTAAAAGCCCGTACGGACGTGCTTCTCCTGCCTACATCTCCTCCACCACTAATCACAATCCACCCACCCTCTGTGACCTCAAGAAGCCATGGACAAACTCCCAAGAATAATCTGAGACACTACATCATTGTTAACAGTTTAGGTCTTTCTAGGCTAACACTGTGTACCCCTTGTTACAGGTATTGACTATCCATTTTGATTCTCTGTATGTCATCCTAGTTTGGCTTCCTGTTACTATGATAAAACACTGACCAAAAGCAACTGGAGGAGAAAGGGGTTCTATTTGACTGACACATCCCAAACACAGTCATCAACTAAAGGAAGTCAAAGCAATAACTCAAGCAAGAGCAGAAGCAGAAATCACAGAAAAAGATGCTTAGTGGATTTCCCTAAATGGCTTGCTAAGACTGCTTTCTGTGATGCTTTGAATGAGGATGCCTCATATAAGCTCATATACCTCAATACCCAGGATGTGGAACTGTTTGGGGAGGATTGAGAGGTGTGGCCTTGAAGAAGATGTGTCACTGATGGTGGGCTGTGTTGTTTCACAGCCCATGTCATTCATAGTTAGATCTCTCTGCTCTTCATTTGTGGACTGAGCTGTAGCTCTCAGGTACTGCCGCAGTGCCATGCTATCTGAAATGATGATCCCACTCTTAACCCTCTGGAACTATGAGCCCCAAATTAAACACTTTCTTTTTTGTAAGTTTCTTTGGTCACAATGTTTAATGACAGCAATTGATAAGTAACTAACATACTTCATACAACCAAGGACCACCTGCCCAAGGGTGGCATCACCATTCAGAATATGGGCCATCCCATATCAATCTGAATCAAGAAAATGCCTCACAGACTGCCTATAGACCAGTCTAATGGGGCAATCTTCAACTGAAGCTCCCTCTTCCCAGGTGACTATAGCTTGTATCAGGTTGACAGAAACAGAAAACCAAACAGGTCACCTGACCCTCTGTCAACCTGACACACAAATACATCATTACTGAATCATGACTTTGAGTTCCTCAACAACTCATGTCATATATTAATATCATAATACAAAAAAACTTAACACTAAAAGTTCAACAATCTTTTTTAAAATTCCAACCATTTAAAAGTTCAATATCTCTTTTTTTAAAAAGTCTAAAGTCTCTTAGTTTTGGGCTTCTATAAAGCTAAAAACAAATTAAATACTCTCTTAATCAAAAGAAGAAAAACCAGAGCAATCCACAATCCAATCAAATCAAAACCAAACTCCAATGGTGTTAGTAGCTCAATGCCCCACATCTGGGACTCACTTAAGACCTTTGGAGCTCCAAAGGGCTTACGGAGGGGACCCATATCTCCAGCTCTGCCATCCACAGTACACACAATTTGGTAAGAACAGGCTGGCTCAACTCCACATCTGCTGCTGTCCTTGCTGAGCCCCCATGATCGTGGCATCTCCAATGTGGTGGGTTTTCAACTGCAACTGTGGTTGCATCCTGCCATATAAGGCCAAGCCTCAGCGTCTTTCCATGACCCTTTCAGTACTGCAATTTCCATGCTGACAAAACTAGGACCATAAGGAAGGCTCTGACACATCAACAGGTTTGGCTACCAACTCGAGATGAAGCAAGCCTTGTTCCCCACTGGACTACAGCTTCTATGTCCTGAGCCTGAGGAAATACTTCCCAGAAGACTTTGTCTCAAGGATGCTGTCTCCTGTTAATCACTGTTGATTTTTCAGCCACAAATAACCATCATTGGCTGTCCGAATGAAGGTTTCACTTCAGTAGTGCTGGACTCTTGATAATCATAGCTGATTTTCAGTCCTAGTTTATCATAAATCACAGATTTTTAATTCAAATAAATCACACAAATGGTCCTGCAAGTCTTTGTTTCTCTATAAAACTTCTCAAGCCAGGCTCCATCATCTGCTTTTCTCTCAGCATTCTTATCTTCCAAGCTCTCAGCAAACATCCTATTAGGTTTGAACACAAGTAGCTTTTACAGCCACAGGTCCCAAACACTTCCACCGTTCTCCCGGAACAACAGAGTCAGGTCTGTCACTGCAACAGCCTAGTCTCTGTGACAACTTAGTCTTCAGTCCTACTTAGGTATTTTAGACGCTATGATAAAACTGAAAAAAAAGGACTTAGGGAAAGAAGGAATGATTTACATTAACACTCCACCATCAGGGAAACCAAGGCAAGAACTCAAGACAGAAACCTGGAGATAGGAGCTGAAGCAGAAACCATGGGAAACTACTGCTTACTAGTTGTCTTCCCATGGCTTGCTCAGACTCTTCAGCTCAGGAGCAGATACAGGGGTGACACCACTCGCAGTGGGTTGGGCTCTCTTGTATATTAACACGGAAAATACCTCACAAAGCTACAGGCATGTCTGATCGAGGTGGTTCTTTATTTGAAGTTCTCTCTTCCCGGGTGACTCTAGCTTGTGTCAAACTGATAACAAACTGACGGGCACATGTGCTAAGTGCCCAGCTAAGGACCTGACACATGCCTACCACAGAGGTGAGCACAGAAGATAACTAGAAAACCTCCTGTGATGCAATAATATACTAGGGGTTGGCAGATACAGCCCTGGCTCCTGGCTCCTGGCCCCTGGCCCCTGGCCCCTGGCTCCTGGCTCCTGGCTCCTAACATCATCTCCAAGAAAACTACGATGCAGTCATCAGGCCAGAGCTGGAAGCACTTCTCTTCCCAAGGGACCATAGACTCTAATGTACTCCTGCCTTGTGTCTGTGTCTGGCTAAGGAGGAATTTCTATAGCTTTGTCACGTATTATGTCATAGGTTCCTCTCTCTCAGGTAAGAAGGCTCATCGCCCAATACCTGGAAAGCAGAATGTTAGAGGATTCAAGTAGAATCTGGAGAGACTTTCCTGGGTACATCAGTGACTTTTCTCCTCACTGTGACCAAACACCTGAGAGGAGCAACTTAAAAGGAAAACTGTGGCCGGGAGGGTCACAGTAACAGAGGATACAGTCCAAACTTCTGGACATGGCTGCTCATGCGTCAATAACATCCATATGAGTGTTTCCATAAAACCCGACAGCTTACTCCCCAACAACTACAGAGCACTTACAGCAACATTTACATGTTGGAGCAGTC
>JADRCH010000107.1:96438-122498 GCA_019843965.1 Rhynchomys soricoides | reverse complement strand
AACAAGCTGAAATGGCAAACTCCAAGAAAAGTAAGAGAGCCTGTCTTAAAAATGTAAGGTTGAGAACAATAGAAGACATTTCAGCACCAACCTCTGGTTACGACACGTATGAGTATATTCATACATACATGCACACATTCACACCACACATGTTCACACATACATACCACAAACACATACATACACACAATGAAATGAAACACAAGCCCTGTAAATACTGCTTACTATAGTATGAATCATGAAGCAACAGATAACATTAACTCAGCTATGATGGTTATATCTAGATGTTAGTGTGTTCGGCTTATTTAAAAGGCAATGTACACTTAAAAGTCTCCTTTGCTAAATAATAACAGAATTTTCTAAATGGCTCCTATTTTCTTAAGTTCAGACATTCTTGGTCTCATTTAATGGTTACTTGTACAAAGTTCTTTACCTTGAAAACCTTAATGATTGTCATTATTAATAAATCCATCATACAGAGAAAATTTTCCAAGCCAAACAGGATTGCTTCAGGACTGTGAATCAAAGGCATCTCTCCACTGCTGACCTGTATGTTACAAGGAGCAAACATAATCAAGCCTGCTGATAGGAGCCTGGCACTGATGACAAGTGCATGTTATCTCTGTAACTATCTGTGCTGCTAAAGATTTTAATCTACAGTAAGTCTGTAACAACTAAAAGTCCTAGATCATTGACTTATTTGTACCTTATTTCAGACATGCTGAGCTCTCCAAAAGGAATGCTCAAAAAGAGTATGCACTGCAAATTATAATTCTAACATAAAACAAATGTTAAAATGTTAGCATCTTTCCTCTGAATATATTGTGCTGTATTAATTGTTGGTCTTGGTAATGTGGCTTATTAGTTTTGCATAATTTAAGTTTTAATTCAATGTTTAATTTTTAATTAAGTAGGTTTTTCAAGCTGTGCTTTATTCCTAAATGCTAGTCACCAAACATGGTGGGTAAAAGACAATCCTATGATATAAACAAATATGTGGTATGGCCATGAATGACATGATTTCTCTATGACTTTAGAAATAAAAACAATTGGCCATTTATATCTTAGAAAGAAAAAAATGCCATTTTAATTTGTCATTAATATTTAAACAATTTAAGCTCAGAGAGAATGCCTAGAAAACTAAAGACCTGAATATAAAATTATAATCAAATCACTTCTTCAATAAAGCAATCTCTTTTTTGCACATTTTAGTTTCAAAATATATCTCTTTTGGGTTATCATACTCCAAATTAAAAGTTAGTTTGTATTTTGATCTTCTATGAAAACTACTGGGGCCACCATCAGCCTAGATGGCAAAGAATACATATTCTTCCCACGGGAGCATAAGCATATAGACATTGCCTGCCTAATAGAAAAGACCAGTGTGAACAAAGGCAAACCAGGAAGGTGGAAGAGGGAAGTGTTAACGTCCACGTAAAGTTCCAAGACTGGGTAAGATTCCATGAGAATGTAAAATTATTACTACAGTGAGCACTACATAGATCGGCTCTATTATGCTCCCTCTGAAGATGAAGCTCTCCAAAGCAGCAGTCTCTAATAGAATATTAAGTCTGATCTAAAGACCTCTGTCAAATATTTTAAACATAGTTCAATAAACTTCTGTAAATTTCCACTTTACTCAGTATGTTTCCTAACTGTACCTTTGTTTGCGTTTTCTGTGTTATAAAGCCTCACTTGAAGAAGTCAGAAGATTACGTATACACAGGAACCCTAAGGAAGATGTATGTGAAGAATGCTTGGGACACTACAGCCTGCTTTCTAATTATTGTGTGACCATGAAGAAGATTGGTGCCATCTGCGACCAGAGCACTCAGTCCATACCTACATCCATACCATGGCTGCATTACATAATTTTCCCTCCACACGCTCCTAGAAATACAAGTGTGACACATACACATGTGCATGCATGAATGCAAAGTCTTTTAAGATCAGCAGTGGGTTGGTTCACTCACTCGCTTTCTCTCTCTCTCCGTCTCCCACCCTCCCCTTGTGTGTATCAAAATACAAATTGAATAAAATCTAATTTCCACCCTTTACACCAGCATTCTCAGCATTAGAATCAACACACACTGCAGCAATAAAAGCTATGGGCCCCAGAAATCAAGAGCTATAATGCCTGTCATTTTAACACGTCACCAACTGATTCTGCTCCCATCTTTCTGAATCCCACCTGCCACTTCCAGAAGCCCAGGGTAACAACCACTGCCAGAGACCAGCACTGGAAGGCTTGGCCCTTGCCTAGCCATGATTATTAGTTCCTTGAAGAGAGAGAGCCCACAAGTTTGATGGACAACACAACTGCTGTAGAAGAAAGACAAGGCCTCACTGGAGAAAACATGAGGCTGTGGCACTGGGAATCTCCAGTCTACAGAGTACTTCCCCCTTTCAACATAAGCTTAGCCCAGTAACTGCCACCTGCCACCTAACATGGAAGACTCTTCTGTGACATGAACATACAAGGACTAATGTGAGTTGGCCAAATCACCCTTAAAACCTTCTAAAATACCATCCTATATTAATCCAAAGGCAAAGAAGCCTACCACGAAGAGAAATAGAAAGCCAGCTGTGAAGCCATAGTATCATACCCAAGTCCTCACTGTATGAAATGACTAGAGAATCCATACAAAAGCCAGCACTAGGTATACATATAGCACACTTCAATACCTACTAGTCTATGGGCAATGGCAAACGTTGGGTCAAAAAGTATAAAAACACCAGAAATTTCTAGAGTGGCACTGAAGCCAAGGGAGGGGTTTATGACTTTAAACCCTTAAGATGGATCCAGCCTACCCACCTTAAATTCTAGCACCCAGAGATAAGTGGATCTCTTTGAGTTCTAGTCCAGCCTGGTCTACATAGAGAATGAAAGGCCAGTCAGGTCATATAGTCAAACCCCGTAAATAAAGAGGAGAAGGAAGGTTTAAAAGAGAGGTTTAATATCAGTTATTCTGACCCGGACAGAGCAGTCAACTGAGCGTAGAATGAGAAGGGATAAGGAGGAAGGAGGAGGAGAGAGACGGGAGAGGATGCGCATAATAAAATTAAAGTGAACCAATACAGAAAAATCAATTACGCCAAACGCTAGCTATTTGAAATGATCAATAAAATCGGTAACGTGTTTTAGCTGCAGTGATCAGATGCTATGAAGCATTATGAAATTAAAAGATAGGTCACAATAATTAGCAGTGAAAATCTGTTAGAGGACAAGAAACAGTACTCATAAAGGACCAAATGTTGAATACATCCATAATTAAAATCTTCAAAAATATGTTTTTAATTTTAAAGTGTGTATTTTCTGTTCCTGATATACTGTGAAATGAAACCTTAAAATTAGTTTTAAATGTGTGTGTACTTATATCTATATGTAATTACAGTGCCTAAAAGTTAAACGTATAAAATAAATAAATAATTTTTATGGGGAACCTCTAAAATATACAATAATAAAACAGATCTGAGGGGAAAACAAAAGGTTTGGTTTTCAATATAAACCATTATCAATCAAAATGTGATTTGGTGATAGCAAAGCAGTGAGCTTCCATTTTGCTAATCATTTGGGAAGAAAGTAAAACAGTAGAACAACACTGGCTGAGATGAGAACAGGGCAGGCTGGGAGACTAGGTCTTGCTGGCAAAAGTCAGCACGAGCTTATCAATCTAACACAGCCAAAGAATGAAACCGAAACTGGCCTCAAACAGATTGGTGCATTGCCATTCACTGACAAGTGATAAGGAAGCCCCTAGCCCACCGTGGACAGTGCTATCCACCCACAAGTAGGTGCTCCTGGCTACTGTAAGATAAATAAGCAGGTGCCAGGGAGAACAAGCCAGTAAACAGTGTTCCTCCATGAGTCCTGCCTTGACTTCCTTAAATGATGGGTCGTGACCTGGAAGTATAAACTGACATAAACCCCCTTCTGCCAAGCTGCTTTGGGTCATGGTGTTTATCACATCAACAGAAAGCAAACTAGAACATTATCTTATGAAGACCTACTTCTTCCTCCGTATCCCAAAAATAAGAAGAAGAAAAAATATAAACACTTCAAATATCAAAGATTAGATACTTTCCCTGACACATGTTTTGGTTTCCAAAAAGATTATACACACATATATATATATATATATATATATATGAAAATTTAAAGTCTGAACTTTAAACACCTTGGTGAAAAATGATGACTAATAAATCAAGCTAACCATACTAAATCATGTTTCTTTAAACTATTTTCTTCTTTATTCCTAATAGTGTAGGTTTATTAATTATCTTAGTTTTGTTTTTCTTAAGATTTCAAGATACCATGAAGTTAATTACAATTTGATCTCTTGCTCATTGTATGTATGTTTCCTTGCAAAAGAAATTATTCATCCATACCAGTCCTTTACCAAGTCTACAGCACCTGAAATTTCTATGAAACAACAAAGGCCACATAATTTAACAAAGAAATCACTACACCATTACATAATGGGGAACTAAATTAAGAGCCGGATAAATCAATATTTAACAAATACAAATTTAAGATACAGCACAAAATGTTTAACCATCAAATATCTTGCATTTCACAGGAAATGCAGCAAAAACCTCTGCCTGGCTAGGTCCTTTTGGTTCCTCTTTCTATATACCTTACGTTCACAGCTTGGTGCTGGTGTCCTCACAATGGCATCTGGATGAGGCTCCCACCCTGGCAGCATCCCAGCTGGGTCCACTTATGCCTGAACCTATGCCGCCCTATCTCTCAAGCCTCCAGCTGTTATCTGCCATCTCTGAAAAACTAAAGAATATTGAGGTCAGAGCAACACAGTGGTTTCTGCTTCCTCTTCCTAGGGCTTTTTCCTTTTGAAATAGGAAGCGTTCAATGCTCTCCAACACTACCACACGTGAGTTAAGTGAAAACACTGCCTGAAGGTTTGTAAAACAACATTGCACTCCAACACACAAGCAGAATGGTGAGTGTATGAAACAATCTGCCCTGCTGTTTGCAGGCCACTATCTATCCATGAGTTGTAATCAATCACTCATTTTGTACTTCAGTGACTCTATGCACAATGCAAGGGAGGAGAAGTGGCAATTCAAATGCTCTTTGAACACTGAAGGTAACAAAAACTTGATCAGACACCGAGTCCTAAGAGATGTCTACAAAGACTACCAGAACTAAGACACTCTACATTTAAATATATGCTCATAGCACATGCATGAAGGAGAATTTATAATAAGAACAAGAGACAGAAGCAAGTAGACATAGATAACAAATTACAATAACAATGGATAACAAGTTCCATTCAGAAAAGTAAAGAACACTAATGAGAGACATAAAATATCTAAAATAACAGAAAGACACATCACACCCATGAGATAATTGAAAAATTCCAAACAGTTACATGTCAGATCTCTGCAAACTGTTCTGAACAGAATACAAAAGGGAAAAAAGGAAAGCAAAAGACAGGTTCAAACTTGAACATCCTCATGTCCAAAAGAACTATGATTAACAGTTCAATGTTCAAACAACTTAAAACTGACGACAGACCTTAACGCTGAAAACTTAAGGACAGTAAAACTCTCACTTTTAAAAAAGATTCTTTTGTGTTCTTAGCTTTAGCAGTGATTTTTATATACAAAGCAAAAAGTACAAACCATAAGAAGAAAAATGATAAGTTGGACTTGACCAAAATTAAGAAATTTTGCTCTTCCAATGACACTGGTTAAAAAAAAAAAAAAAAAAAAAGTGTAAGTAGTAGGCTGAGAAAAATATTTTAAAAAAGAAATTATAATTTCTATCAACCCTATATTTATAATGTTCAAAATTCAGTAAGAAGACAAACTCACTGTTGAAATTTGGAAAAGTACTTTGACACCTCACCAAGGAGTCCTAGTAACAAGTTCATACATGAAGCATAGCAACATTATCAGTCATGAAGGAAACACCAATTAAGTTGTAATAAAATAATATGACAGACACAGTATTTCAGCTAAAATAAAAACACAACAACACAAAGTGCACATGGAGAGAGAACCACCTCAGACTCTCCCACTCTGAGAATGAAGAAGCACAGCGCACCATTTATGCTCTTACACAGGGATGGGCGGGCACCAGTCATCTGTGGTTATGTGAACACATTTCGTAGCCTTCCGAATCTAGAAACAATGAAGCATTTCACAACTCAGGAATGTGTAGACAGATTGTGGTACACACTGTACCATGGCACGCAATTCACGAACTCTTATGAATGCACACAAAAGCATAAAAGGTTCCCAATGTATCATGTTGAAGTCATGGTGAAGGTCAAGCTCCCGCCAGCCTGGTTGAGATGTCTTTAACGTAAACTCCATCAGAAACACTGGGAAGGTTGAGAGACATCTCTGGCTACTACCTATAAGATGTCAGCAGGAAGTGCTCATCTGACTACCAAATTGAGCCTCACTCCCAGTTTGAGAATCACTGCATACTAAGAGGACAGAGGCTGGAATAGAAGAAGTGGAATGATTGTTCTGTGCATGCCCAGCCTGGCAAGACTCAAAGGTAAATTATTGAAATGAGGATGACAACAAGAACAATAACAAAGAATACTGCACACATTACTCAAAGTAGGATTTTATTGGGGGTGGGGGCTCTGTACTTAAATCAACTTTGAAGGATGATGTCATAACATTATAATAAAATATTTGAATATTTAACTTAAGGTTTGAATAAACTAAAATTTATGAATTCTAAGGAATACAAGAGACAAAAGGCAAAATAGACTCCATGATTCTGACCCAACCAAATATGAAGGTAAACATCCCCAGAGGCTAAGATGTCTACTTCCATCCATTAGATAAATTCAGAAATCTGACCAAGCTAGACTCTCCCTGTCTCAAAACCCACACTTTGCCTGTACCCATAACTTTGCAAGTCCATAATTTGGTCTGATTCTTATTTCATTATTAAGGTTCCTGCTAAGATAACTCTATCATTTCTTACTAAATTCACCTTGACAGAAGCATGTCCTCAATATCCAGCCATCAATACCCAGCTTATCAAGAATGATACTCTGCGCATCCCATGTGGTACCTGCCATTTATATGTGGTGTTGTCTGACCAGCACTCCTTTCAGCGCTGTGGTTAATAGATGACTGAGTCATGAACTGTTGTAAAGGACAAGCCCTCTTGTGGAATGCAAGCAGCTTTCAGAGTAGTCATCAGATACTACCTCAAAACCAGAGAGAAGCAGAAGCCATCAGGGACTGCACAGCCACCAGGAGAGTATTTCATTTTAAAAAGAAAGAAAAAGAAAAAGAAAAAGAGAAAAAAAAGGCTTGTCGTGACCTGAAACATTTTATTTAAAAAAATCTATCCAATTACAGGTCAGTTCTTTTATCCTCTTAATTTAAGCCTGAACTTTTAAGTTCAGAAGAACAATATATATTTGAAGTATTTTATAATTACTATAAAAGTACCAATTAACAGTGGTAAAAAGATTAAGCATTCCATATGCCATAAATATAAGGTAAAAATCATTTTTCTTGCATGTTGAAACCATGTGCAGGACGGGTTATACGCAGCATTAATATTTTTAAAGCCATACAGTTACTAATCTTTTTTAATTTTAAGGTAAGTATTGACTTTGTAATAAATGGGTTCAAGCTAAGTTCCAACTAAGAAAGAGTTTGAATTATACTGACCATTAGCAGAGAGATAATTGACAGAGATACATAGATCTTACTATTTAAAGTTGCTGGAAATACCTTTCTATACAATGCTTTATGTAAGGCCGCAATTTCTCCCTGGGAAACACATATCCTATTCAAGAGTAACACAAATAACCTTGCTCTAAGTCAGCCTTTCAAGGAAGCCCTCCCCCACCCCGCCCCCAGTGGCCTGCCTGCTGTTCCCAGTTACCCTCCCTCCCCAGTGCCCTGCCTGCTGTTCCCAGTCACCCTCTCACTTGGCTCCACCCCCCCCTTCATTCATGGTGTCAGTCCCCACACTGGACATTTGAGCTGAAGCTGTCTGCTGTTCCTAACCCTTCCCCCTAGAATCTAAACTGCGTAAACCCCAGAATTTTTCTATGTTTTGTTAACTACTGGATCCTCACCATGTGAAACAGTAATGGTACCTTGTAAGTGTTCAATACTACACATAATATAGTATACATAAAATTAGTGCTCTTTTAAACATTTATACCGCAAACACAAACATTAACAGACTAAGGTTTGTTTAAATGAGTCTGTGTCTTTACTAGGAGCACAGATTTACAGACAACAGTTTAAATCCGCTGATTCGCCATTATGTAAAAGACTAACGTTCCCTGGACTCTGGGGATTAAAAGAAACATATTCTAAACAGAAGATATGAAGCTGGGAAGAGGATATGCTAGCGTCTGGGAGGCAGAATCTGATGGGAGAATAAAGGACAGAAATGATTAGGACACATACTACATTTTTAAAAATGTCTTGCTAAGTTTAAATTTTTATTTATTTATTTATTCTTAACGCGTATACATATTTGGCCTGCAAGTATCTCTGTGTACCACATACCCACAGAAGCCAAAAGAGATGTCAGATCACCTAGGATTGGAGTTACAGGTGGTTGTGAGCCAACTTGTGGGTGCTGGGTACTGGACCTGTAGAAGAGTAAGCACTCCTCTTGGAGCTGAGCCATCTCGAGCCCCTGCTGTGGATATCCTCCTGTTGCTCTACTGTGTGTGTTTACTACATATGGAGGAGTTAATAAGGACAACTCCGTGCAGCCATTCTCCTCCCCTTACACGAGCTCCAGAATCATAATCGGGATGGGGGCTTGCAGTCTCTTTACCCACTGAGCTGTGTCCCCAGCACTCATGTTAACAACTTTACCCTAAGAGTAAGAGAAGTAGACATCAGGAAGAGAAGCAGTAGGCTAACTCAAGATCTTCACATCTCCCTCATCTGGAAACGCAATACCTCAGTCTCATCCTCAGCTCTAGAACAGACCACCTGCTCCAGCCTCCGCTTCCATTCTGCTCCCAGTTCCAGTGGATCACTCAGATCTTGCCCTCGAACTTCACCCCTTTACCTAGTCCTCAACGCACTCCTTAGGAACCTGCAGGCCACTAGACTAAAAGCAGGTAGGCTTGTACATGGCAAAGAACATGGTCATTAGGACCAAAGAGGCAGTCCACAGAATGAAAAGAGATTTTGCCAACTACACATCCAATAGAGGGCTAGCATCCAAAATATATAAAGAACTCAAAAAATTAGACATCAAAACAACCCAATTTAAAAACAGGGTACAGATCAAGCATCAAATTCGCAAGAGGAAACTCAAATGACTGAGAAACACTTAAAGAAATGTTTAAGATCCTTAGCCATCAAAGAAATGTAAATCAAAACTACTTTGAGATTCCATCTTACAGCTGTCAGAATGGCTGCTGGGTGAACACTTAATCCATTGCTATGGGACTGCAAACTTGTACAGTCACCATGGAAATCAGTTGGGGCAGTTCATCTAGAAAGCTGAGAATCAATCTACCTCAAGACCCAGCTAATACCATTCCTGGGCATGTATCCAAAGGACACTTCATCCTGCCACAGACACACTTGCTAAACCATGTCCATTGCAGCTCTATTCAAAATACCCAGAAACTGGAAATAGCCTTCACATCCCTCAATAGATGGATGGGTAAAGAAAATGTGGCACATTTACACAATGGGGTATTAATTAGCAACCAAAAGGTGAAAGTCACGTGTGAATGGATGCAACTGGAAAGTGATTCCTTAGAAGACTGTTCTCTAGAGAGAGACAGAACAGGGAAGGATTTGGCTGGGAGGCTAGGTTGGAAGGAACTGGGAGGAACAGAGGTGGAGGAAACTGTAATCAGCATATAATACATGGGGGAAAATGCACTTTCAATAAAAGTAAAAAAAGGATATTCCCCTGGAGAGATAGCAAGTAAGAAAGAAAGAAGGGAGGGGAGGGGAGGAAGAGAGAACAAGCCACGCGGGCTTGGGCACATGCGAGGCCTTGTTCTGATAGACCTTCATAAGGAGTCCTCTGTGGAGAGCTACCTAGATAATCCATTAGATAAAAAAACTAAAGCTTTAAAAAGTCAGTGTATTTACCCAAATCACAGAGCTACAAGTGCTGAATTTGGGATTTAGACATATACCATTTGTGATCTTTTCTTACAGACTATTTAATAACCATATCTTTTGGTAAATAAAAAAATTTATGAGAGCAGGGAAACTGTCAAAAATAGTAAGAAACAAAACACGGGTTTTGAAATAAAGATGAGACAAGTTAAGTCTGTATTTTTCACAATAGGCCTAAGTGAGTCAGAAACAGAGCAGAAGCAAGGAGGTGTGTGAATGTGACTGCAGTGAGCTGGCAAGGGAGTGGTTACAGCAGGAAGATACTGTGACAGGAGGAAAAATGAAGTCTTTGACACCGAAGGTGCACAGCAAAATCAGACCATGTAAGCTGTGCAAATTTTCTACACACTATAAAAGCTGAGAAACAGAAGACAACGTTTTGAAAGACTATGATAGTGAATATTAAGAGACATCTATAATGATCGTGCCAAGTCATTGCTTTACCACTGTGAAGAGACCCTATGACCAAGGCAACCCTTACAAAAGAAATCATTTAATTGGGAGCTTGCTTCCGTTTTAGAGGCTTAGTCCACTATCACACGTCAGAGAACATGGCATTACACAAGTAGATAAAGTGCTAAAGAAGTAGCTGGGAGTTGGATATTCTAATGCACAGGCAGCAGGGACACACACTGTGCCTAGAGTAGATTTTTGGAACCTCAAAACACATCCAGGGACACACTTCCTCCAACAAGGCTACACCCTTCTAATGATTTCAAACACTGCCACTCCCCTATCACTAAGCATTCAAACATATGAGCCTATAGGAACTATTCTTGTTTAAAAGTTATATTCCACTCCCTGGCCACCAGAGGCTTGTAGCCATACCATGATGAAAAATGCATTCAATGTCCAACTTCAAAGGTCCCCAATCTATCACAGTATCAACTCTGTTCAAAGTCTTTTCTGAGATTCATGCAATCTCTTAACTGTAATCCCTTGTAAAATCAAAATCAAAAGGTAGACCACATACTTCCAACATACAATGGCAGAGAACATATATACTACCATTCCATGGGTAGGAAATACTGGTCCAAAGCAAGACCTAAAACCGTCAGGGCACACTCCACATTCTGCATTAGCATCAGATATCAGACCACTCTTCAGGTCTCCAACTAACTTCAGCTTTGTTGACTGAAACTTATTCCTCTTTCTTGGGCTGTTTCCACACCAAGTCTGTAGCACTCCTGGGCAGGTATCCCAGGACTCTAGCACCTACCTCTAGCACCTTTGGATCTCTAACATAATCCAGGCTTCACCTTCCCAGAGTCACACAGTGACCTCTCTGGGCTTCCAAACAGGGCCCACCTGGCCCCAGCAGCGTTTTTTAGATAGAAAGGGAGATCCCACAACACCTTTCTTGTACACTTGACTCTGACACCAGAACCACATAGACAAAGCTGCTAAGTTCTGCTACTTGCTGGAGCTGAAACTTGACCCCCTCAGTCAAATACCGTTTCAGTCAATTTTCTGTTTTCAATGGCTTCCTTCATTGCTTAAGGTTTTCTTTGATTTTCACCAATTGGAAGATTGGCTGGGTGTGGTTTTACCCTGAGGACATTTATTCCATTTACCATCTGGCTTTTCTGTAAACTTTTTAGCTCCTCGAGCACTGGAACTTACGTCTTCTACTTTCTATTTCCTGGTGCTTCTTTTCTCTTCAAATTGTACATTATATATTTTTCCTTGTTCAGCTTATTCTTTTTCATCATAGATCTGCGTAAAACTGACCACTAACATTCATACAACAAAGTCAATAATAGGTTGTCTTGATATCTTCTCTGACAATGTCATTAATCCAAAACTCTTCAATTTAGCCCAGGCTAGACTTTTTTTGGATAAGGGTAGAAAGCAGCCACATTCCTCACCAAAATAGTACAAGAACAGTCTGTAGGTCACATACTAATACGTGTGTTCTCCTCTGATACCGCTTGTGCCGGCTATCATAACCTACACTGTTCTCAGCATTACCGTTTTCCACGTTCCTACAATTATGTCCCATTAAGCCCGATTTAAAGTATTCAACTACTTTCTTCATCCAAAATCCTAATGTCCACATTCCACCAACAAGAAGCATGGTCAAGTATGATACAGCAATACCCCACTCCTGGTACCAACTTCTGTGATAGTCACTGTTTTATTGCTGTTAAGAGATCCCATGGCCAGGACAATTCTTACAAAGGAAAGGATTAATTGGAGGATTACTTGCAGTTTCAGACACTAAGTCCATTATCACCATGGCAGGGAGCACAGCAGCACACAGGCAGACATGGTGCTAAAGAAGTAGCTGAGAGCTCTATACCCACGGGCAGCAGGGAGACACTGGTCCTGGCATGAGCTTTTGAAACCTTAAAGCACACCCCAGTTACACACTCCAACAAGACCACATCTCCTAATCCTTTTCAAATGTTGCTGCTCCTGAATGACTGTGCATTTGAATATATGAACCTATGAGAGGCATTGTTATTCAAACCACAAGACTCAGGCAATGGTATAGGGATGCAGAAGTAGGTACAGCAAAGTGAGAATTCTAAGGGAAAAAAATCCAATCTTGAGGATGTAAAGGATGGTTAACAGTATGCAGAAACTGGTTCAAAATACGTCTATACGATACTCATATCCACTTAATTCAAGAATTCAATCCATCATTAATGTTTACTTCCTAAGGGCAGACTTATGTACACTGAACACGCAGTGAGAAGGGTGAACAAACAAACGCCATATTGTTTTTGCTTTTTGAAAAGGGTCCCACTATGTAACTCAGGCTGCCATCAAACTCACATAGCCACAAGCTGAGCTAAAACTCTCAGGAATCCTCCTGCCTCAGTTACCCAAAGGCTAAAATTACAGAGATGTGCCACACATTCTAAAATCCACAGGATCCGAGTGCAAGGTATTTAATTACCTATGTGATATAATAATGTAGAGGAAAAACTGCTTTCTCTTAAAGCTCCATTTAAATATAAATTATAGGACTGCATATAGATTTAGTATGAGGGAAGAGGAGTAGAAGTGGAGGGATCCTCTGAATAAACCTGTAAGACTCCATAAATGCTGCTAATCTGCAGCTCACAAAAAATTACTGAACATCTCTTACCATGTAGGCTGTTCAGAAACTCATCAAAAGCAGGAGAGTGAGTTTCTCACAAGCTAGTATATGATGTCACAGAAAATTACAACTCTGACCAACAGTTCTCTGATTCCCACTACAAAAATATCAAAGCAAAATAGCTGTCAAAGGCATAAATTAAATCAATTTCAAATTGAACAGAAAATTATTTCCTATTTTCCAAAGGCACTGATTTGGAGTGATCTTAAACCTCTGGAAAAGAATTCCTCGATTTTCAAAAATTCTGAAGTCTAATTACAAGTAATTATAGCTTTTCATTTTCAACATGATGAAATAATTTGATTCTTTTTACAAGAGGTCTGGTTTAGCTCAAAACAGACAAGTGCTTCTGCACTGAGTTAGTCCACAAAGACAATGAGGATCATTCTCAATAGAAAACCGGGGTTACATGTGGTCATAAATTAAGCATAAAAGTCCGTATGTGCTACAAATGCAGTTCCCTCATTCACACCCATGAATGGACCACTCAGACAGACTTAAAGTATGAATACTGAAGAAGATAACAGGACTCTCTGCAGTCATCTCAAACCTCAAGACACACACATTGCTCTTCAAAGGTGAACAGCGCAAAGCACTCTGATACTCTGAGCAGTGAGGAAGTTACTTGCAGTAAATGAGAGTTAATGTTAGTTTTTAACATTTAATACCAAGTCTAATAGTGAGCTCTACCCGGATGCCATAGACCTTTAAGAAAAAGAGAACGGAATTCTGTGAATTACACAGATATTCCTAACTGCAAATACACACACACACACACACACACACACACACACACACACACAAAACTATGTTTCTGACAGCAGTTACAAGTTCTTCCCCTCTGTCTTTATAGAGTGCTTTACTTATGACTCACACACAGAGACACGTTACATACTATTAGTCCAAAAGCACCATAAAACTGCTTTCTACCCTGACCTGACACCTGGTTACAATTACATTTTCAGAAAACTAAACCAGTAGTTGAGCAAGGACAGGCTAACAAAAGCCAACCAATCAATAGGCAGTAACAAATATCACAGCTCAGCACCACTCCCCAAATGTAAAAAGAACCTACCATGTATCTCTTGCAAGCACTGAGTGTACATATGTTCACATTCACACATCCCCACCCAGTACAACGCCAACAGAGCATCTGGACCTCGGATATCAAGTTGAAAAATGCTATTGACACAAAAGTTTACTAAGCCAATCAATGATTTTTCCAATAAATACTAGTACCAATAAGATCATGTTTGCCTTACTAAAATACAAGTTAACACTTTTCCACCATCACCCCCAAAAGAAAGAGGCTTGAAATAGAAAAAACAGTAACCACTGTATAACCTTAGTGCACCATAGTCACACCAATGTTCTTAAGGCTACGTCAAGTAAAAACACCAATCTGGCCAGAGTCCAAGACAGGATCGTAATAACCAAATTCTCAGACACAGTTAGATTTGACAGAGAAAAAAAAGAGTCAAGGCTTTGATCATTCCCAGGTATCAACTACTTACATGCCTCACAAAGCCAAACTACACTAGAAACATTAAACCAGAACTTTGTGACCACACAAAAAAAGTAGAATAATTTATCATACTTATGAGCAGAGTGACACAGATAGCACCTCTCTGCAGCTGAAGTCATGCCCTACGCTATAAGAATGCAGCACAGAAGGATAGGCGTAACCCTGAGGCCCCACATAACTCTCAGCAACCTAATCTCTGCAGAACTGACCACTCCTTAGACATCTGACCACATTTTTCAATATCAAGAGTTGGGTAAATGTGGTCTGGATGCTTTGTGAAAATCCATCACATCCAAGAATCTTGAATACAACTGAATCTACTGAATCTACTGCCAACTAAAGAAGAGACACAAATTAAAATCAACAGTTTAGCTCCCTATCCTTTTTCTGTTTTGTCATAAAACATTGATATTGCCATTGCTTATATATCAAATTTGAAAAGAAAATCTTCATAACTAAAAGCCGCAGTGTGAATGAGGATCCCATCACGGTTGATGCACTTCCTCTTACAGAGGTGGTAATACAGTAAGGCCGACTATTCTAGCAACTGTGATGATAAGTAGTTCTCACAACAGAAATCTCACCCGAGACTTTTCACGTAGACTCTGGCACATTCCCTTTTGAATGCATCCTCGGTCATGGTACAACTGAAAAAGAAGGGATGCTATAAACTGGTTGTTTCCTCTACAAAAGGAAAGGGCAGCTTTTTAAGATTTGGGATTTGGAAGCATTCCATATATACATGGTAGTGTTCATTCTCTCAGTGGAAAATAGCAATTCATATTTAAAAGAACATGAACAGAAGTCACTTTGGGATAGAAATCTTAAGGGAATATAAAAGCCAGTCCAAGAATGAAATACACCATGTGTATGCTTTGTCAAAATGTAGTTAATAGTAAAATGGCACATAATACAATCAGAACACATGGATTCTTCAGAACTTAAATAACCAAAGGCTTCTCAATCAACATGAATAAATAGATAGGGAAAAGAATATGTAGGTGAGAGGTGCATCACATCTACCTCGGTGACTCCTGTGTGTAGCAGACCTACACACACATCTACCGCAGTGACTCCTGTGTGTCCTAGCAGACCTACACACACATCTACCTCGGTGACTCCTGTGTGTCCTAGCAGAACACAGACTCCTCACATTGCACCTATACTGAACCATGACTAGTTTTCAAAAGGAAGTGTCTCTCCGTGTTTACCTTCTGGGCCATGAGCAGCAACAGCAGCCGAACCAGTACCCTGCTGACTTGCACTGAAGTAACACCACTGAATACACTCAGGCTGAGGCTACCTGATATCTCCACAAGTGTGAACATTAACAACTGCCAAGTGTTTGACTTTCTCCCTCTATTTCTGACCATAAACAAGTTCAGCCATATTATCTGCATACTTTATAGCTATGTTACAGTCAAACAAGTACTTGTTTGCTTGGCTGCTTTGCTGGTTTGTTAGCTTGCTAGTTTGTTAACGGGCTAGTCTGATGTAGTCTTGGAAATAATATTTGACAATATTATACAATAATAATTGTATAATATGCTAGGATTATATCAAA
This sequence comes from Rhynchomys soricoides, assembly GCA_019843965.1. NCBI lineage: Eukaryota > Metazoa > Chordata > Mammalia > Rodentia > Muridae > Rhynchomys > Rhynchomys soricoides. Next base: position 106,178 of record JADRCH010000107.1, on the reverse strand, counting down.
TTGTCAAGGAAAATACACCACAGGCAATGTGCACCTTTACTATGACTGCCAAGAATCTGTGTATTCCTCTGTTCAGAGAACTCCTTAGTGAGTTAATTTCCTTTACTCTAATACTGATTTTCTGGCCAATCACTAACAAAATATAAATTAGGGAAAAAATATTATGTTGGAATGTCTGTGTGAAAAGTTTGAGCACCTAACTTAAATTTTTCTCTACTGTTCTGTACAACATGACAAGTAAGACAAATGGAAGCCAATGTAGACCAACCCCAGATAATACAGGCAGCCAGGACACGGGGGACTAAACACTTCCCATGAGGTATGAAAACACAGAGAGACAGAGCAGGGAAGAACCAGAAGAGTGAGAAAGAATGAGAAATGGCCACTCTAGAAAGAAGAGTAATGGTAATGGGAACCACCTTCAGGCAGGCTGTCTCCCAGAAGAGGGTCTACTAAGTCCCGTAAAAGCATGACAGTACACCCAAAGACCAAAGATAAGAAACTGTGAGAGGCAAAGAAACAGACTTCTCCAAAGAAACCTTTCCAAGAAACCTTCCACAGCATAACTTGTAACCTTAAGGAAACAAATGTCCCAAGCAAATGCTTCGACACATTTGAGAAGAAAGTATGAATCATTAAACGAACAGTCCCTGGTTCTCTGATAAACCTTCCAATTCTGTGCCCCCACATGCAACTTAATAAGCACTTAGCAGAATGGCATTACATGTCAGGAAGCACTCTACTGGAGAGAAAGAGAATCAGATGGGTTCCTGTACAAAGGAAATCACTGAGAAGGCAAGTATCCTGACAGAAAGATGGGATCAATTTAGGCGTGCCAGCAAGAAAGTCAGTAACATATTCCATCCTCAACACTGAACAGACTGGCCACAGGGCAGCCTAACCCTCCACAAGAGAACAGGACTCTTAGAACTAGAATACCATCACTTACTACCTGGTGGAAAGCTATTAAGTCCTTTACAAAACTAAAATAAAACTCACTGTCCCTGTACCCTTAATTTTAATACAATTCTGAGCAAATCAGTTAATGAGATAATTCAAGCATGAGAGTTTCAACAGGGCTTGGGAGTGCATGCCTTGAGAAGCAGAGGCAACCTGAGCTACACAAGGATAGCCTACCTCAAAGTGAAATGAAATGAAATAAAAAATACAGTCTTTTGGTCACCAAAAATAAGTGCAGTACTTTGCTGGCAAACTCCCCACATGGATTCTTTCTCCATCGGTACTCTGTCCATCCTGCTTAACTCCACATGTACTTCAACATTTTCTCTCCAACATTTCAATGGGCATATTGCCAATGCATCACAACCAGAAAATATGAATAGATTCCTAGTGATGATTTTAGGTGTATTACTAGAAATAAAGGCATTCTGCTCACCACTTGCAGAAGTCTTATTTTCCGTATTTTCAACTGTATGAGAGCTCCTGCTAACTTCAAGTGGGATAACCAGAGCTGTTCTCACAAGGAATGCAACTAAAACCATTGAAGGGAGTATGTGGAAGTGGGACTGAAATCACTACCTGAAGGAAATAAAAAGGAAAAAACTATGTGGCCAGGACAGAAAAAATAATTAGATGATCATGAAGATGAAGGTGGCACTGAGGGTGAAGACGGAAGGGGGAGAAAAAGAAGAAAGGGGTTAGAGAGGAAAGAGGGGGAAGAGGGGGGAGATGGGGGGGGAGGGGGGAGATGGGGAGAGAAGCAAAGACAGGGAAGGGGGGAGGAACAGAAGAAATGGATGTGGGAAATGGCCAGGAAAAGAAGGGAAAGAAGTAGGAAGGAACGGAGGGAAACAGGAAGAGGAAGCATGGGAGGAGTCAGACAAGAGGAGCAAAGGCAGAGGGGGGCAGGGGTAGGAAAGGAGAGAGGAGATGGGGGAGGAGTGGCAGTGGAGCAGAGTCATAAGCAGAGACGAAAAGGGACACAGGACACAAGGGACACAGGACACGGCAGATGGTGGCAGAGGCAGAAGGGAAGGAAGCAGTAAGATGCGGAGGAGGCCTTTTAACCTGAACTAGCCTGCACTCATAGTGCCGTGACGCTAGCAATTCAGTTTATTCTCTCAGACAGGAAATCAACTTCTTGAACAGGGAAATGATTCCTTAGTGTGCCATAGCCTCACAAGGCCAGCTCTCAGAGAGCCACAGTGTGTCTCTCGATCAAGTACTGTAACCCTAGCACTTAGGGAGCAGAGGCAGGGGGAAGGAGTCAGTGTCATTCTCACCTGTATAGTACAAGGCCAGCCTAGGCTACAGGACACCTTGTCTTTAGTTAAGTAAAATAAAAATAGACAAATAAACAGCAGTGTTACATACTTTCTTAGTGTCAAAGATGAAAATATTAGATGAAAAAGCACTGCTTCAATAAGCTTTTGCTGAAAATTATTTTAAAATGGTGAGTCTTGAATGTAATATTTTAGAAATAAATTTTACTTGTATATTTCTAAATGGCACAAAATATCTACAAGAATTTTTCTACAAGACAAAAGTTACAATAGGAAAAAACCTGCTGAAAAATGCTGGTGCATTTGAAGAGCCTTCAGACAGAACAGTGGAAAGGAGATCAGTAATATCAATCTCATAATCCTTGCATTGTGTCAGAATGCAAAAATAGCACTTAAACCTCTGACAAGTCAGAAACAATTTTATAATTTCTAGAACAAAAACAGGGGGCCCAACATGGAAGCTAAGGTTGTAAGACAGACTACAGGGGAGATGGGGAGGCGGAGACAGCAGCATAGATACTGTTTTCTTCCTCTGTCCACGCCTCTCCCCTCAGCCTTACATCCCTTCATCTGCCTCACTTCCCACTTAAAACACGTAAGCCTGGGCTCTTCCCAAACTGAGACAAGAAAAACACATTCATTCCCCAAAACCAGTCAGTGGATGCCAACTACATAGGGACTTACTGCTGAGGAACCTGGCCACACAGCAGTGTACAGAGCTCCTGACCTCAGGAAGCTCAGACTGGGTGGAAGGAGCCTGGTGAGGAAGAAGGGAACAAGTGCCCAAGCACTGAAAGGTTAGTGACAGGCAGCCAAGGACAGAGGCTGGGAAGGATCAAACTGGCAACTGCTGCACTGAGTCTGAAGCAGAGATCACTGGTGATTAAATAAAATTATGAAACTAACTCCAGACCAGGGTTGAAGAGCCAGATCAGAAACTTGTATAATTTTAAACTACAAGCAATACGCTGACTAACTCACAAGTCAGATACCTAATGACTGCATCCCCTCACACTTTATCACCACAAAACCAGCACTAATTCAATACCACTGGCTTATGCAATGCCAGCTGTTTTAGTTAGGGTTTTATTGATGTGAACAGTCACTATGACCAAGGCAACTCTTTGTTTTGTTTTGTTTTGGTTTTTTTGTTTGTTTGTTTTTCGAGACAGGGTTTCTCTGTATAGCCCTGGCTGTCCTGGAACTCACTCTGTAGACCAGGCTGGCCTCGAACTCAGAAATCCGCTTGTCTCTGCCTCCCAAGTGCTGGGATTAAAGGCGTGTGCCACCACTGCCCTGCTAAGGCAACTCTTATATAAGGACAACATTTAATTGGGGCTGGCTTACAGGTTCAGAGGTTCAGTCCAGTATCATCAAGGCGGGAACATGGCAGCATCCAGGCAGGCATGGTGCAGGCGGAGCTGAGAGTTCTACATCTTCATCTGAAGGCTGCTAGAAGGACTGGTTCCCACATGGTTAGGAGGAGAATCTCATTGCCCATCCCCCACTTCCTCCAAAACAGCCACACCTCCTAATAGTGCTACTCCCTGGGCCAAGCATATTCAAACCACTGCACTAGCCCTCAAGATTTCAAGTCACAGCTCCTGGCCACTATTCAATTCTACCTTACAGGTTCGCACAGCCTTATCTATATTGAGTTTAAGAATTTCAGGGGTCCAAATCAATCAGAAAATCCCCAGCCCCGTGTGTGTGTGTGTGTGTGTGTGTGTGTGTGTGTGTGTGTGTATACAATTCTGTCTTATTGCACAGGGTCACAATATATAAGAACTAGTGAATATGATCAACCATAAGTTCAATATTGACTAGATAAAAGCATCATTTTTTTTTTTTTTCTGTGTCTAGGTTTGCCTTCTGTTGCTGTGATAAACACCATGACCAAAAGCAACTTGGGAGAAGGGGGTTTATTTCAGTTTATAGCTTAAGTTTATCAAGAAAAGAGGTCAGGGCACAACCTCCAGGCAAGAAGTGAAGAAGAGCCTATGGGGTGCTGCTGACCTGCTTGCTTCCAGTGGCTTGCTCAGCTTGTGCTCTTATTCACCTCAGGACAACTTGCCCAGTTGTGGGACCACCCAGAGTGGGCTGGGCCCTCCCACATCTATCATCAATTAATAAAATGCCCCACAGACTGGCTGAGGCACTTTTATCCACTGAAGTTCCCTCTTCCCTGGTGACTTTGTTTGTTTTGTCAAGTTAACAAAATCTAACCAGCAGTCTCTAGCCACAAATGAAACAAAACACAAATTGTGAAGGCAGTATTTACCCAGTAGGGCAGTCATGGGTATGCATACTACAGGAACTGTACGAAACATAGAGTTCATAACACATTCAATGTGATATCAGATATGAAGCAAGGGACACAAAATATGCGCACTCTGCTCAGAAGCCAGTGAGCCACACATGAAAGCTATTCAGATAGGACTTCAATCATGAGTGCCTTTTAAAAAGGAATCATGACAGATGTTAGAATTTATTTATTACATTCTGACATAAAAGTTCAGACAAAGTGGATTAAAATTCTCAGTTTTTGGCTAAGCTTAAGTTTGTAGAAGAGCAAATTAAGACCTCTAATGATATATTTAGTCTTTAAGAGGTGCAACGAGTGACAAAAAGCTTAAAAATTAATAGTCACTTAATATGTTAGGAACTGTCCTAAAATGCCAAATAGCTGAGACAGCAAAAGCCAAAGCTTCCCCTTGCACTTACTACATATTTTGTGAAAATGCTTTTCAGTTAAACCTCCACTTCCTAAAGGAAATTTGGAGTAGAGACAAAACCAAGCCCCCATCACTAAGGCCAATGAAGTTCATCCCAAAGGGTTAACTGCACTCCTCTTGAGCTAAAGTATCTGTACAGGCTGTGAGAATTCAGACATATAAAATAGCTGTGGCCAGAGACCACTGTTATCTTGTCCTCTGTGAAATCCACTCTCCTCAAACAGTGAAGAGCACTGCTCAGACTCATCTAGTATCAACTTCCTGTTTTCTAAATGCTCGCATCTGCACACTGATGTTCACACTGATGCCTCCCACACAGGGACTTCAGCAGTACTGAGCCAAAGCTGCCTATGACTAATTCTGCTTCTAGTGCGTAGCACACCCTTGTTTTTTCAAGTTAACTAACCATATTTTACTTAGAAGTAAGAAGCTCATTGAATTACCTGACCAAGAAACTTCTAATAATGTCCAGCTGAGGTACTGATTTCTCTTTGAAAGTATATGTACATTTTGCATGAAGTTACCCAAAGGAATGAAAAACTTTTAATAAAATCCATAATTTTAAAAACTGGAGAGGTGCTAGGCTTGGAGGCAGGTCTTTAATTCCAGCATGCTGAAGGCAAAAAGAAGATCTCTGAGAGTTTGAGGTCAGTCTGATCTAGAAAGGGAGTTCCAGCCTAGCCAGGGTTACATAGTAAGACAATATCCCAACCCTACAACCCAAATACCCTGCAAAAAGAAAAGAAAAGAAAAGAGGAAAAACCCTGGGAAGTTCAGTGTTAAGGCATTTGCATAGGATGTGCAAAATCCTGGATTCAATCTCTACCCACCCCCCAAAATAAATACAAGCACTTGCTTGCTTGCGCGCGCGCGCGCGCGCACACACACACACACACACACACCTAACTATCCTAGTATCGGATACTATGAAACAAGCTTAACTACTTAGTATTTACAGACGGCTTTTTTTTTTTTAAAGATTCTCCAGAGTGGATGCTATTTCAGTAGTGTGAGTCATGTTACTACATTTACCTAGAAAAAGAATACTGTAAGATCTCTTGAGCACAATTTTCCCGGCTAAGAAAAGAAGTAGGTAGGTACCTGACTACCTGGCACTGATCTCTTTAATGACCCACAGGACACTGGGTTCCCCAAGTGTCAGAATTCTGGAACAGCCTCTACTGGAACAGTCCTACAGAAGTATACAAAACAGGTAACGGTGCAGAAAACCACCCTGAGCTCCTCATTCTAAAGCTGTAGCATTTAGAAACAAACAAATGACTTTTATTAACAGACTCCCATTTTTAAAAAACTCATAAAGGTGTTGGTTTTCAGGTCTAGTTTCAAGAGCACAGGATACATGAATATGGTAAATACTCTTCAAGAGGGAAAATGAAGTTGGTTTCAATAGCACAAGGAAACACAGTAAAACAAAATATGAGCTTGTGAGTATAACTGAGATCTTGCATTTAAAACAGAAAAGGGTTTTTTTTTTTAACTTGAAAAGATTTGTAGAATACATCAGAATATATATAGTCCTTGAGCTTTTTGTTAAGATCACACACTACACAGAATTTTAGCTTCTATACAGTTGGCTTACATCTTTAAAATTATAGGTGTATATTTTCTAAACAATTTAATAGCTCCCTTAAATAATAGGTCAGAGGACACTGATGATGTATGTAAATATTTGGAACTAGGAATTAACTAACAATTTCCCTATGTAGGCTGTTATAAAATTTTAAGTAAATAATGTTGAATCCTGGATACAAAGGTGAACACCAAATGCAGAAATATTTAAATTACAGTGAGACAAAGGAAGTGATTTTTTTTTTTTAATACTCAGAAATTTTTCCACAAAAAGCAAACCAAGTAAATTGTTCTTAAGGCTCTCCAGAAAAACACAAAATGATCTGACCGTGAAAAGCAAGCAGCCTGCAGAAAGCAGGGTACCAGAAACCCCAAGAAACCACCATCCTACTGACCCCCAGAGTCCATGAGTACGCTACTTCTCAGAGCAACAAGGGCTTCTCAGGTGTCACTACGGTTTTACAACCTCCTTGGACTGTAAGAGTGGGCACCTGTGTCCTTCCTTCCTTCAAAGTGACAGAGGTAGTCAGCAGAGCCCCAACCTGAGAGAGGTCATAAGCTGTGCCTCAAGACCCACTGGTACCATAACTTGAACTCCTGGGGAATCTCAGAAGCCCCAGCCCTACAACACAATGGTTTCACGTTCAAAGGATCATACTGATGCAGGACCCCCAGGACTAAGTTCTCAGCACAAAGGAGATTGATTCACCCCAGAGGGTCAAAGGTCAGAGAATAAGAGACAAAGACAAGAGGTGGAGGACAGGGAGAAGAGGGAGAGGAATAGGGAGAGAGGACAGAGGACTGTCAAGGGAATGGGGACAAAGAAGTGCATGCCTCTGGGTAAGGAGGAGACAGACGCGGCTGTAGGCAAACAGTGGACGTTAGGATGAGGCATTTCATTTTAATTGGGCATGCTAATTAGGTAAACCAAAGGGGTCTTTTGATGGCTAGACTTCAATACTTGATACCTGGAACTTGGCCGCCAGCCTCAGGGGGGAATACGGCTAAAACAGGAGCGGACGTGGTGGTGGGCTTCAAGTGTGACCTAAGTGTGACCTACCAGTGTGACCTACCAGTGTGACCTACCAGCGTTCAGCAAAGCAGACGGGATGGGGAGAAGGACAAGACCTGCCTGAGCCATGCTTGCCACACTAAGGCCAGCAAGAGTCCCTTCACAAGTCATGGAAAGTAACTTCAAACTTCTGATAGTCAGGACCAAGAATGACACGCGGAAGTTGCTTTACGGCCACTAGGCTGTGATGATGTGTCCAGCAGCAACAGGACACAGAGACAGTGCTGCCTCCCAGCTTCATAGACAGACAACCTAAAACAACTGAGTGCACAGCACCCACCCTAATACCCAGAACCTTCCAAAAATTTCAACATCATCCTTTGTTTCTTTCTGTTCAAACTCTTCCAGTGCATACAGAAAAGCCAGAGATTTTACTAACAGAAGCTCAAAGAGGTTAGAATCCATAGCTATGCTATTACTGTCTGTGTACCATTATCTAATTTAATCCAAGAAAACAATGGGAGTCAAGCACAACTTCAATATCTATGGCTTTATGTTCTATTCCAATAAATCATAGGTTTAATCAAAATGATCAAAACATTTTTACTTAAGCTCACCTTTCAAGAATGTTTTTGTTTGTTTTTATCCATTAAGAAAAAAATATTGACAACAGGCAAGGAGTCGAAGCAACTGGATTGCCCAAATCAGTAGATGAATAAGCATGGTGTACACACAAATAACACAACAGTCAGCCTTAAAAAGAGAAGCTGACATACAGGTAAGCTCTAAAAATATGCCAAGTAAAACACACCAGCCCCAGAGATATCCTATATACAAGGAAACTATTACAGACAAATTCACAGAAGCAAAGTAAGTAGAATGGTAACTCATGTTGGGGGTGGGGGAGGCTTACAGTTCGCTGAGTGTGAAGTTCCAGTTTCTCAAATTGAAGAGCTCAGATGCAAATGACAGCCAGGATGTATCAAAATGAGCACAAAGTTATCTTTTATGTCGTGCACATTTTATCACAATTACATCTTAGGACACAGATATTCACTAGGCAGAATAGAGATGTAAAAGTTCTATATTCCAACTCCTGAGAAGTCAGCACTATATCAAGCACACCACAGTGATGGCAACTCAAGACTCAGCACCAGGCAGAGCTATGCACTGAACAGAATGCAGTCTAGCTGCTCCCTGCAGCAGCCATCACTAAAGGAACACTGCAGAGGAGCATGGGCCCTGCATAAGAACCACACATAATTGTGCAGCTAAGATAATTGCAATCTTAACTGAAGACTATAAAAGTAAGACTCCCAAAAAAGCTTTGTGCTTGGATAATTTTTAACGTCATCCAGCCCAACTTCCAGGAATTGTCTCACAAGTATTTCCCAACACTGGTTAGGGGTGAGACCCTGCTGACAGGAGCAATTCAGCTGAGCTTGGGCACTTCTACTGTTACCGTGAGACAGAGTAGGTGCCTCCTGTCAGGCCCACACATACTAGATTACTATACCTGCTGAGGCAGTTTTTGCTGTCGGCTGGTTGATTTGGTGGTGGTTTTGAGGCAGGATCCCGCCTTGCCTGAAAATCACTATGAACAGGAGGCCTGGAACACACAGAGCCTCCGGAGTGCTGGAATTAAAGGTGTACACCACCGACACAGCACTGCCTTGAAATTTACTCCTTTCTATGCTCTTAAGGAGTTATTTTGAAAACTCTACACTACTCAAGCAGTCTAAAAGAATAGAGGCAGTAGCATGTTCAGTTTAGTTCAGCACTTCTTGGCAAGAATGCCAACAACATGGGCAGTCTCAAATGCAGGAGGGTAGCCCAGGGGGAGGGAAGGGGAGAAGGAACAGCATCCAGCTTCAGTATATCAAGCCCTCCCCTCCTGTTCAAAGAAGACTCTCAGGAAACATGGCCTCTGAGAAGCTTTGCCTACTCACCCTAATCTGGCCAGTGCTCATAAGAAGCACTGTCACAAACATCAGGCTGCAGCTTCTAACTCAAGCACAAGAGGCTCCTGAGGTGAAATATCTGTTTCCAGAGACTAAAGGTTAGATAACTGTGCATAAAGATTCTAACAACTTAAAGAGAGCTCAGGAGATGGAAAGAGACAACCAACAGTGAGTGACTAGAATAGGGCTCTTCCTCACA
>JADRCH010000107.1:84510-96428 GCA_019843965.1 Rhynchomys soricoides | reverse complement strand
GTGTGTGTGTGTGTGTGTGTGTGTCTATGTGTGTATGCAAACACATGTATATGTGTGTCTTAGAGTCTGGAGGACAATTTCAGGTGTCATCTGCAGAAGGTTGTCTACCTTCTTTAAGACACAGATTGTCTCTGGCCTGAAGCTCAACAATTAGGCTACACTGACCACAGGAATCTGTCTCCACTTCTCAAGTACTGGAATTACACACACACTCCCATAAAGTTCAGGTCCTCGTGTTTTCAGGGAAAGCATTACACTGACTGAGCCTTCCCTTAGCCACCCCAACCACCTTTACCACTTTCTGCTAATGTTATGCTCAGAACAGCACTTTGATCTAAAAATCAATCAATGAAGGACACAATAGGACAGTGTGCCCACCCCCAACAAACCCTCCAGAGTGCCATGTAAACTCAAAAAGCACACCAAGAAGCAAGTTTGGAAGGGTTTTTGTTCTCCAAAACACTAAAGCCAGATGACACTCATGGATTCTTCATTATTTCTCCTGGGAGACTTCTTAAGCCAGTGGCAAGGCTTAGAGCTGTATGTGTTTGCTCTTCTGATTTCTAACGCTATCTCAAAAAATAAGTACTCTAATATAGGAAGACAATTATAGTTAAACTATGAAGAAATATTAACACATCCAAGTCAGAGTGGCTACAAGAAAGATGGAGAGATAAGTTGAAGGGGAGCAAATGTCCCACTTCTAAACAGATGCTGGAAAACATGCTAACTTGTTACTTCTCCCTAAGCTAAATGTGAATATAGTATGTATATCTACAATATATGTGTATGTGTGTGTATGCATTTATACACACCACAATAAAAAATAGAATACCATATTAGCTCAATGGCAAAGAAAGAAAATAAACCTACAACTGGCTTCCTCATACTGTCTCTTATCTTCTAGTAACTAAAAATCTGGACAGAATGACTGTCCAAAGCATAGTATCTATCAAAATCGCTTCTACTCTTAGCTCTGGGCAGTGAACGAGAACTCAAATATACCAAAAGAAACGTCTGGTTAGCTTTTTGCAAGAACAAGATGGCCTCTCCCCTGCTGCCATGTACTCATGCATGACACACAGCTGCAAATGTACCCACCCAGTGGTTATTTGATGGGACCTGAACCTAGGCCTGCTACTAGGACAGTGAAGAGGAAGAACGTGCCCTGTATCTCTAACGCAAGGATGCTACAAGTCAACTATGAACAAACTATGGACTTCTTTTGTACAAGTAAAAATAAAAATATCATATTAAAGCTATGATACATAGTATTTCTGTCCTATGCAACCAAACTAATCCAGAGTAAACACTGACCAAATGTGCAATGAAACGTATTTGCTCTTCACTATCTGTATAACATAGTGCTCTATAATTCTATATAGTTTTATTCCTAGTAATGCCTCCGTATTTCAGAAGAGAATACTAACTCTCTACCGGGAGGGGGGGGGGAGTGCCTAAGACCCTGTAACTGCATGAAAACTGGAAAACCTGGATTTCAAAGTGAGCTCAAACAGCCCGGATTCCTAGGTCTTTCCGCATTACTTTTAGACTGTACACATATGCTGCAAGAATACTAACAAAAAGGTTTTAAGGCTCAAGGACTTAGAGGTCAAATAAATGCTAAAAATGAAAATACACCAAAGCCTAGAGGTGGTAGAAAAAGAACGACTACTGACAGCAAGCTTGTGAGGGTGTTCACCATGTGTGTGGCACATGGATACGCTCATGAGTACACCGGTGTGTGTGCAGGTGGGAAGCAGAGGTCCTCCTCAATCACACCCCACCTTGTTTTTGAGACAAAGTCTCTCACTAAGCCTCGCGTGCTATTTCTGCACAGTGGCTGGCTTATGAATAACCTCAAGGGTCATTCTGTCTCTACTTCCACAGCACTGGGATGACAGTTGTGCTATGCTCGCATTCCACATGGATACTGGGGATACAAACTTGCTCACTAGGCAGGCACTTTACAGACTGAATCACATCTCACAGCCCCTGTTTAGTCAATAATTTAAAATAAGATCGCTTTTAAAAAAGACAGTTACTAGATTTAAAAATACTTCAGATGCAAAGTGATTTCAGGGTGTAAAAGCTGTCCCTTCCTTCAAGGAGCTGTGGAGTAAGTGATACCTGCTGTGTGTTAAATGTCATGTATCACACACGCAGGGAGTAACCTGACACAGGTCCCCAAGGTGACTTCTGACACAGCACAGACCTGTGAGTTCCAAGCACAGACAGAGCTGCGCCAGGCCAATTAGTTCTTAGCACTTACAAATGTACTATAACCTGGCCAGTGTAATTCTTCCAGTCAGATACTGTGAGACACAGCACTGCTCCACTGAACTGCCACACCAGCATCTCTGCCTTCCCACCCTGGCCACAGTTTGGTCCTCTCTCCTATTTATGTTTAAAGGGCCCCTTCTTCTGCACTTTAACGGGCTCCTAAAGACCCGGGGATAAAACAGTGAGGTGGTTCTGCTCTGCCCCAACTTCAAATCTTCCCTAGACTCCCTGAGTCTACTTGACATTCCCTCTTAGGGACCCTAGCCAGTCACAGCTCTTACCACAGTCTACTAACAGCCAGAGTTATTCTCGAAGTTATGTGCAAAACACAGTAGATCTGTAGAGGTGCTAAAACACTTTCTTCCCAGAGCATTCCATTTTAGTTCTCTCTTGCTGAGACCCAGCTCATCTTCACCCGGTACTGCATGGGGCCAGGACACGCCATTCTTAAACAGATCTTTTTTAACTTAAATACAGGGCTTCACATCAACTCTTCCCTTTACTTTGAAAAAAATTATAATTTCAAATCATGATGGCCACCTACTCCATGAGTTGTTCTTCCCAAGTTTCTCTCACTAAAATTCCAATAAACTTGTCTTTTGTCTTTATTTCAGATGCTGAGCAGGGGAGGGGTAAGGGAACAGGAGGATCATCTACTAAAAAAGCAATGTAAAGTAGGGAATTCTCAAAGCATAAGTATTATTTGTGGTACCTATCTCATTCTAAGCATTTAAAAGCAAATTATCCAAGCACAATACTTTTAACAAAACAATTCCCCTCATTTATTTTATCTGAATTAAAAAAGAACTTTAAAAAAAAAAAGGTCAAAATAGATGCTTTAATGGACATAGGTGACAGCAATTCTCTCTCCGAGAGAATACAGGTTTCCAGCATCAGCACTTCCCAGCTGCCTTACACAAACAACACAAGAATGTAGATGTTACAGGAATACAGCTGCAATTCACCTGGCAGTTTGATGCGGCACCCTCACACATGACAGCGCATTGATTTTACCGCTACCTCCATGCAGACATCTATGTAAAGAAAGCCATTAGGCAGACAGTCCTCATCTCTATTGACTGACAGAGTGACAGTTGAACACTTCTCACCTCCCAGCGTGACTGACGGCTAGACACTTAAACAAGCCTTCAAGCTGCAATAATACTGTGAAACACTTTCAATTACTTGAATCAAACAAATCCATGATCCTACCCGCTGAATGCATTTTTCTGTCTGCTGCTATGCCTGGCTTGGTTTACACTATTATTGGGATAATTTTGTTCTTCTTACAGGAATGTTTTGCTCAAAGAATAAACTCATTTTATAAATGATGATATATCTTTTAAATGTTAGAGGTTTCTATAAACACTTAAAATGTGGCTAGATAAATATACAGTCTAAGCAAAACCTACTCACTTTCTTGTGCTTATGCCTCCCAAACCTGCTGCTGTTCCACAAGCATTTTAGAAAACAGTCAGCTCTTACACTGCAGTGTCCCTTCTACATGACGAGTTCATGAATGTAAGTGGAGGCATAGTCATAAGCTAATTAAAATACAAAAATTCTATTTCTAACTAATGTCCTAGTTTTAAAGATTTCATCACTGTACTAGAAAGCTAAAATAAATTTAACTCTATAAAGCATTTTCTCAATTGCAACCTAAATATGTATTCTCATTATAAACAATTACAAAGACCATGAGAATCTTAAAGTAGATAGTAAAGACTTTGAAGAAATCAGTGTATAAATAAGAGCTACACACTTACTACAACTACAAAGACAGCAAAGACTAACAGGCATGTTTTGCTTCCTCCCAGTTCTTATCCTGGGGAAATTCCCATCTTTGTGATTAAAGCACAGATACCGCAAACATGCACACAGGCAGGAGCGTCCCGCACTCCTGTGCACTGCCAAAGAAAAAGAGCCCAGCCCACGAACCTCCTCACGAACCTGTGCCCACCGGGAGGAACACTACACTACTAAATTAAGCAGTGGGAAGAACAAACGGGCCAAGGCATCGTTAAGACCTAAAACAGGGATGTGCTTACACACATTTTTCCTGAATATTTGCCGTGATAACAACAGCAGAGCGCTCACCAGTTTTGGGTGGTTAGTTAAATTTTCCCAAAATCATTCTGTTCGTGCTACAAAATGGAGGCGGGTAGCAAATGAAAATACCTTCAATCTTACAAATTTGTTCCAAGTTTTCCTGAAAATTATGCTTTTGAGAAACATGGGTAACTTACAAATGGAGAACACTTAAAATGTAAACAGCTACAGTTAAATATTAAGAATTACATGTCTCCATATAATCATAATTGACATTTCTGTTAAAATACAAAAACCAATGAATGGTTTTAAATGACAGGCTTAGGACATAACATAAAAAAGAATATGTACAGTTTTATTGATCATTGTATTAAGTACAGCAGTTCTGATTCTTGTATCAGAAATGCCTTGGTCTTTCTGCCTAAAATCAGGCTACTAAGCTTAGAGCCTTTTACAAGTCAATACTATTTGAAGGTGCCAATACCGTGTGCACAACATAAAATGACTGTGTGAAAAGACTGGCTTTTGCAGGCTATACAACCAATTGATTTTCTGAAAAGGACTGCTGCCTGTATTTAACCTAACAGTGTAACCCTGCTGTACTACATGGAAAAGGATCATGCATATTGATTTCTTTATTACAATTCTGCTTGTGATCAGTAAACACCCAGAAAGCATCAGTCTCAAAGAAATCATTCTGTACAAATTTCCTTTAGGTCTACACTAGATTTTCATGGGACTTCTATGGAGTGTGCCTGTGGTGGACAACAGTACCCATCTCCTGAGCTTTATGCTGCCTTTCTTAGGTCTCTCAAAGCAAACCACAGTCTTTGTAAATCTGTACTAGTTACGGGATCCATTATTACAGTGATTATAAAAATAACACTTCAAACAGATCATTTTAATGTTCCAAATTCAAAGAGGCCTAAAAACAGTCACCACCCTATCAATCCGGCTTCTTTATGACTGTATCAGTGTGCTTGTAACCATCCCTAGCAACATCTTAGGGGTCACTGCTTGCTGTTGCTGAAATCACACATGCAGACTTACATGCCGTGTGTACATCTCCACAATGATAAACTCAAAACATAACAGTAACAGAACATGAATATTATATTGCTTTCTTTGAGGACAATTAAACTTCTAAGTCTGTTAATGTAGAGTTTCTAGAATCGATGTAAGCAATTAAAAAAAAAACAGCAGCGACAGAAATGTTCTGTGAGGCATGATTACGCTAAGGTCACTAGGTATTATTTGGAGTCAGTTTAGTTTATCACATTACCACATGACAGGATGTGAGGCAAAAATTATAAATTCCTTCCCTAAATCTGTCCTTCTCTGATCTAGATGGATGAAGAATAATTAACTCTTAATTATTCAGATGACTTCAAGGCAGTTTTAGGATTCAGTAAGATTGCAGTCGTTTTAACCAAGGGAAGCAGTCTCCCATCATTTATCAAATCTTACGACTTGACCAATGATGAATAAAGAACCCATGTTTACCCACAGCCCTAACTGCTACCTTAGAGGTTGTTAAGCAACAAATTTCTTTAAACTCTACCATATGCAAATCATCAGATGCAATTTGCATTTTAAAGTATTTAACTCTACATATTTATTGGATTTTGAGGCCATGCTGATCATTGATTTATGTGCTTCTGGCAATCATATTTCCATATTTGTATGATTTTGATGACAGTAATAATTCAAATATGCAGAAAGTTGTTCTTTGAACAATATCTTTAATTACCTCCTCAAAGCATCATTGTTTTGCCTGCTGTCCTGACAAAAGGGGTTTGAAATAAGAAATGGCATAGTAATCCACATACACAAAAATCCATGTGTCATGCTGTGTGCTCCGACGCACAGAACTGACTTCTCACATCAGCCCACCCTTACCCATAAAAGGCCGTCAAGCTCAAAACTCGTACCTAAACACTTCTATTAATGTGACGTACTTTCACGACAAATTCAATCACACTTCACAACATTTCTGCTCAAATGCAAACCCTGCTTCATTTACTTTGCCGCCAATTCAAAAAGTTTTTGCAGTGTCTTCTCACTGACGTCAGCACAGATTATGCACTTGCTCTTGAACACCATCAAGGACTATCATCATGAGTCACAAAGCAAGCCACGAACCATCACTCCTGTGACCATTGTCGGGGTCATCTTAAGATGATTCGATTGTGCCATCATTTTTTACAATAAATATTTAGTCACTCACAATTGTAGCTATGAATTTTAACTAAGCAAAATATCAACAAAATTAAAATATTACAAAATTAAATATAAACACAAGTTTCACTCATACTTTCTATCAATTCCAGAAATTAGTATTTTACACAAGTTTATAACTACTATTCTATAAGATTTATTAAGTATTTTCAAATATCAAAATGAGATTATTTATCAAATAAAAGAATTTTGAAGGATAAAATGAAAATCACTAAAATCTTATCTTTAAAAAATAAAAATACAATGTACAATGATACATTGACATATTGGAAAATCAGAAAACAGAGCCAAAGCACACCAGTAGAAGCTCTAACTGCATGTTTCAAATTGCACTTTCTAAATCTCAAGAAAATGAAAACTGGGGGTGGGATAGTAACATGCCCTCGAGTTCCCCCAACAGATGCATGAAAGGGTTAAAAGTCTGCTGAATTTATAATATACTTTGCTCATTTTGAAGAACAGAAGCACATATAATGATTTAAACATCTATATAATTTTATAATAATAACTGTTCTTTAGAGAAAGCTAAACTATTTGTTTATGGATGCTTCAGCCAAATTTGATCACTATCATAAATGAATAAACATATCTCTCTGTTAGTGATAACACTCCAGCATATAACCATGTAATAACCATAAGTCAGCTCCTCTCAATATATTTTAATTGGGAAGATACATGTTAGAGATACTCATAACCTCAGAGTTTCTCTAATTAAAACACAAGTAGGTTGAAACAGAGTTTACAGTTATTTTTACACAGGTCATTTTGATAATCATATGGAGCATTTTCCTTTACAGTATTTTAAACTTGATTCAATATCCATCTAAACAGTAACACTGTATCTGAGAGGCAATTACTCATCAAAACTGTATAATATTGCCATCATTTCAGTATGTAAATAGCAGTTAGGAAACTATCACACATTTTCTAGGCAAATTTTAAAAACTAAAAATAAATTGCTATTCATATTGCAGTGATGTGAAGCCATAGTGTGAAAGGTATAGCTGTAATATTTTAGATTTCACACAAAGAGGAGTAAGAAATAAAGGGAAAGGAGGGAAGAAAGGAAAGGGAAAGGAAGAGAAAGCAGAAGAGAAAAAAGGGAAGGAAGAAAGGATAAGAGGGAGGGAGGGAGGGAGGGAGGGAGGGAGGGAGGGAGGGAGGGAGGGAGGGCAGGCAGGCAGACAACAGAGAAAGTGAAAGAAAAGAGATCCAAAAGCAAAGGGAAGTAGGAAGGAACTGGGGGAGGAATTCTAGGGACACTCCTTGACTCCCCCTAGTGGTCAACAAGAAACAGCACAGC
The DNA here is from genome assembly GCA_019843965.1 of Rhynchomys soricoides. Classification (NCBI taxonomy): domain Eukaryota; kingdom Metazoa; phylum Chordata; class Mammalia; order Rodentia; family Muridae; genus Rhynchomys; species Rhynchomys soricoides. Next base: position 88,555 of record JADRCH010000107.1, on the reverse strand, counting down.
AGGATCCCCTGGTGGCTGGACAACGTTTTTGGAAGGCTGCCACAGTGGTGTGAGAAGTGATTCAGACAAAGCCCAGAAAAGGAAGCCAGTAACCAGCAGAGGTGCAAGAAGACGGTGCCAAGCGAGTTAGTGGTCTCTCAGTTCTGCATGTACAGCTGTGCATGCACCACAGTAAAGATCAACGAGGCAGGAAAGTCCACACATTAATATTGATGCAAGACCCCACATCTAAGGGAGACTAATAACTAGTGGTTAAGCAACAAGGTTACCTATCATATTCAGATTTGCTGCTCATGACACTTCCCTCAGTCCCTGCACAATAATGTGAGAAACTCAATGTAAATCGCATAGAAAGATATCTGTATCAGGCAAATTGATGCTAAAAAAACTAAAACTAAAACCACACACACACACGCACACACACACACACACACACACACACACACACACCAGAAAAGTCAACAGTAAAACAAACCCAACTTCAAATCTAAACTCCAGGGAAGGCTCTGGTGTGGATTACATATGTCCTATAAAATTTTCTCCTGCTCTAATCTTTTTCATATAATTACATATAAAAAAGTTTGACCTCAATTTTGTGGCTTTCACAAGCCTCACTAGATCAAGAATAGTCTACTTTCCACTGCAAATATCAACAACTCAAGAAACAGAAAGTCTACACAAACATTTTTTTTAAGAGACTAGTTAAAACCTAGGCTAAAATTTCTGTGTAGCACACAAACTACATCTGAAGCAAGACTATCATTGCAATCAAACTTCAAAATAATAAAAAGAAATGTTCAAAGCAGCAGTGGCTTCAGTTAATAAAATTTAAAGTGTTAAGTTAAATGTTAAATACTCTAAATGACAAGACATATTGCCTCACACAAGGTAACAAAGTATGAAAAGTATAGTCCTGTATCTAGTTACATAAATATCTAACTGTAGAAATTTATAAAAATACAGATAAGATAGATAAAAGGATAGATTAGACAGATAGGTAGGTAGGTAGGTAGGTAGACAGACAGACAGACAGACAGACAGAATATCTACTGGTAAATGAGCCCAACATCACTCAAGCAGCTTCCTCACCTGACCACTTTTGTTACCCAGTCCTCTCGTCCCTTGCTGTGGTCATTAGGGTGCTAAGGGGACTCATTACTGCCTATCTCTGCCCTCTTCCTTAATTGCCCTCCAGGCACCATCCTTGGAATCACTGAAACGCTCTCAGCTCAGCCAGGTGCTCCCTAGGGCATCTCATATATCTCCAGGTTTGGAATCAAAGTATGCAATCAGGATAGGATGTCCAAGTTTATGATGCCAGAGGGGACAGAACTAATATTGTTTGCATTATTAAAATCTGTGTCCTTGATCCTTTTGTAAACTTAAATTGCATGGTCTCAGGGTAGGGTCAAATATCCTTTGTCTTTAAGGCTGTCCACTAATGAGAATTATTCTTGTACGTATAAATGGAAACACACCTATGAACAGTACCATACATCCCCAAATTAACTAGATGCCAAAAAAGCCCTTACATTACTATAAAATTTGAATGTATCTCAAAAAAATTAGTTTTATGAAAAGTAACGTAAATAAAGAAGTAGACTTTAACTCTTTGATTCAAAAGGCCCTTCTGAAGGTCCCAACTGTCCCCCCACGGACATGCAAATGAAGCTGCTGGTGATTAGTTATAATTATGGCCCATTTCTAAACCTACTTGAATTATACGATAAACATATACACCAGCAGTAAAACATGCAAAATAAATCCATTGTTTTCAAGGAAAATGCAAAATGTATATAGAAACTCTAAATGTTAACAGTCAAACTGTAAAGCTTCAAATGGTTTTCATAGTTTGTACAACAGTAAAGTACTATTAATAATAACATAAGCAACTGCTACCAGCCATGGAAGCTGGCAGAGGACTGAGAAGGAGCCTCACAGCACTACACGAAGCTGGCGTTCCCATTTTAAAATACACCATAATACTACATCTTGAACTACCTGACTCAAGCAATACCTGCAAGACACAAAAACCATTTACTTTTTACATGTATGAACGCATGCAGGCATGCATGAGGGTACATGCATAGCTTAAATAAAGAAATGCAGGTACTCATTAAAAGACATGTTCTATACCAATAGAGATTTGCATCTGCTCGCTGACAAAAAATGTTTTTGCACTTAAAACACAGAGACACAATAAATTCAAGATTAATTACTCAGATATCTACAATAGTACTTATGGATGAGAAAAGAAAAGTCAGTGTAACAATTATCATCCTGATGCTCTATGCACAAACTATTTTTACAATATAGTTGACAGGAAACTGTCTGACTGCAAAGCAGATATTAAATAATTCAGAACCTAGTAAATAGTTTTTTTAAAAAATAGTAAATTTGTATTTCTATTATTTTAGTTCCTAAATTCAGGGTCAAATCCAGATTAGTATTGATAATATAAATATAAACATCTAAAAATAAAATGATAAATGTAAGTATATGCTTTATTTAGCATATGTATGGAGCACATACTTAGCCAATGCCAAACAACTTAACCAGTAAGTAATAAAAGATTCACAGTGCTTCAACTTAAGAACAAAACAAAATATAAATATAATTTGTACATTATTAAGAATATAATGTATAAAATTTTAAGGAATTATACCTTTTTTATAGAATTCAATGAATATTCTTTACATAACATAAACCTCTAAAAAGTAACTGAGCATGAGATGGAGTAAGAAATGCCACTATTAAACATTAGTCAAAGAGGGGAAAGTAAAAATTCCACTTTTTAGTCATTTTAAAAGTTATTCATTTAAAAATAGCAATGCTAGATGATAAAGCAAATGAAGTAAAAAAAAAAATGCATAGATTACTCATTTCTACTAATTCATCTTCCATCCTGAATCAGTTATTGTTAAAAAAAAAAAAAAAATCTATTATAAGTTCAATTTAGTAGTGAACTGTAGCCATCTACTGGAAATGAATGGTTAAAGCAAATGTTAACATCACATTTCTGACTAAGAAACCAGCATTCTTTGTGCTTAATATAGTGGACCAGAAAACTTAACAATCCCTAGGTGACATAAAAGTTACTACATCTGCTTTACAGTCTCAAACGCACAAAGGTACACAATTTAGTTCTTTCCATTTTATTTTAATTTTTAAGAAAAGAGCCTCGCCATGTAGCCTGGGCTGCCTTTTAATTTGCAGTCTTCCGCCCCAGCCTCCAGGGTGCTGAGGTCACAGATCCTGCTATCATGTCAGCTGAACTGTCACTGGCAGTGTCATTATTGATTCAGAACTTTCCATCATTAAAAGACTTTCTTAGCCATTTTATTCTTCCTTGTATTCTTTGTAGGTCACAAATTTCAAAATGATTACTAAAAGGTTTAAGCCAAATTATCCAGCAAACACTTGTAGTTACCAAATTACAAACTAGTTTGCAAGTATAGTTTTGTGTTATTTTACTTTGCCTGACACTCAAAAAGAGCTTTTCAGAAATGAAGCCCCAAATTTTAATGGAAAAAAAAGGTATAGTCAGAACATTTCCTTTCTTTTTCTATTAGGAAACCTATTTAAAATGAACAGTTTGGCTTAAATGCCAGAGTAACGCTGTTCTCATTTGGAGACACTGCATAAGCTATGTACTGGAAAACCAGCAAGGTATTCTTGTTTGGCAAGACATCAAAATTTTATCTTGTATTTTATACTTCCTCAAATGCCTCTTCAATGTAAAAGATCAAATAACCAAGTATGTCTACACAATTTTTTCAAGTATAAATGATCGACGTCAGAATTGTACATGTGTGCGCATCAGAACGAAAATGAACACTGCAATGCAATGATATAGTTTCACTTACTGATAATGACGAAGAAAGAACTAACAAGTATTAATACTTAAAATTCAGTAACAGAACAATGGCTAAAATTACAACAGATATCAATCTAATCCAAAAGTCTTATTATAGGTGTGTTAGTGTAGTCACTATGAAGGACAAAGCCGATAGCATGGCCCTTCTTTGCATCCGGGTATATCCGC
>JADRCH010000107.1:74510-79510 GCA_019843965.1 Rhynchomys soricoides | reverse complement strand
TAAAATTATAAATAGTGAAATTCTCTTAAAATAGCTGTTTGACCAATTCCCGTGCCCCTTGACTCTGAACAGTAATTTACTTCCCACCTCTCTATTTAGACACACCCCCTTTTCTTCTTCCTTCTTCCAGAAACTGTCAAGTCACACAGGTTTTTAGGAGAGCTGGGGGAGGGAAGGAAGAAGGGGGGGAGGGAGGGAGGGAGGAGGGAAGACTAGCAGGCAGGCAAAGAAAAGAGCTAACACTCAACATGAGAGCATGGAAAATCTCTGAGAAACACCCATCCCTGCAACTGTCTACCTGGCTTTATAATCATGCTTCAGGCAGTGCTGACTTAGTTTCCCTTCCTGAACATAGCTACCTCCTGCTATGTATGCTCCAACCTCCTGCTATGTATGCTCCACAGCCCCTGCCTGGACAGGCAGCCCTGGTTCATCTGCCTGACTACCAGTGGCAATCATATCCACTACTACCTACTGAAGAGGCAATTTCTGAATTAGCCAAGAAGACTTGGCCATTTCTGGAACTGAGTTTTCCCTATTTGAGGAAGATGTTGTCTTCAAGGTAAACCTCAGCAAGAACTGGTGAATGCTAGTGTTCATAGACAGCTATGTACTCTGTCCCTCCTTCTACAGCCACACACAGGAAGACTTGCTGCAGAATTCTTACGCACCCATGTTATTCCACTCATCTCTACCTTTGCTCTTTTATGCTCTTTAGCTATTTTAAAAACATGCACATCTGTCTTAAGACTACTCCTCAACCAACTTTAAGACCCAACTTTGCCAGAGCCAGGTCTGTGGGGAGACTATTTTATATTCCTCAACAGTTGGAGGTTCCCATTCAACCTGGTTCCCCATGAGTGGCTCCTGAACCATAATCTGTTTACTCGTCAGGTCTCTGCCCTCCAAGGGACTTGCATGCACAAGGCCAATACACAATTCTGTCATCATGCCTGCACAAAGAAACTCAGAGGAATCTACCAAATAAGAGAAGAATGAAGAATCAGAAAAGTGTCCCTTCAATTTACATTTCTAACACTTGTGCTCAAGCAGTTCCTGGGCAAATCAGGAAGACTTGCGGAGTCAAGACTCTAGGAAACAGAGAAGCGATTAACAAGGGGAAGTGCATTTAAGGAAGAGCAGTCACAGAACAGGTGACAAAAGGCCGCTGTGATAAGGGTGGCAGGCACTTAAAAACCTCCACCCCAATATGAGTTTTAATCCTCAGGAGCCAAAAATAGAGAATCAGGACACTGGGGCATGACTATTTCACTGGGGTAAAAAAAAAAAAAAACAACCAGAAGCTGATATTTTCAACTACAACCAATGTGTAAAAATGCTTATTTTATCTCTATTTTGTTGTATAGGTTAACCACACTTGGTGGCGTTGGAATAAGTCCATGAACCTCCCTACCATGGACAAGACAAACACCATGGGGCCATGCAGAAGGAAAGGTGTATTGGTGGCAGTGAAGCTCTCCACCACATGTGGAGACACTGGGAGGAACTTTCTTCTCTGTACATCAGTGTCCTATGCCGAATCTCTCCTGAAGTGCCAACATTTCAGTGGAGAATAAGGGAGAGTTCTAGGGTGCTGTTGATTATTTCAATATTATAATCAAAATATTGCTTAGGTTTTCAAACCACAGAGTTGCATTATAAAATAATGTAGAAAATACTGATAATTTGAAAGGTATTTAAAGGATTTTCCCACCAGAAGGGTAAATGATTCATTTTTCGTTAAGTGATACAGTTAACAGATACAGAGGATCTGTTGCATGGCATTTTTAAATTTAAAAATAGAGGCAAAAGCAGAGTCAAACTAAAAGCAGTAAAAGATTACGTAGAAAATATAAACAATGCATCTTTCTAATGACTATGTTACTGCTAAGTTAAATCTTTTTCACAGAAATGAGAGGTGCTATAGTTTACACTGACACAGATGCAATGCACTGCTACAACGCAGACCAACTTCCATTTCCAACCAGAACAAGCAGCTGAAGCAAATGCTTATTTTATTTAGATACATCTGTAGATATGATGGGTGTAATTAATTGTTCAGCTCAAAATGCAATTCTGTGGTACTTCTAATGATTTAGGTATACAGAGCTTTAGTTCTCAGAGGAGACTAAAAATAGTGGTTTTAATTTATTCCTGCTGCCTACAATTACCCACAACCATGTATTTTTAAATATTTCCAGCCTATAAAAATTACTAATTTTTGCCACTTGTGTTTATCTGCATTTAGACTTTGATTTGGATAAATTAAGCTCTCAAGTGTTCCTTGCTTTATGAAACTCTGCATGTTGTACACTTCAACACAAATAAATGACTTGTACCATTAGAGGTTTAAATAATGTAATGTATTTCATGCTCAGCCTGAAGCTGGATTCCAATGAAGTTGCTAATGCACGTAATGATTAAGTGTAACTCAAATACTAACTGTGTTGTTGAAAACATGACAGGCAATAATTTGGTCTATTATATTCTGCCATTTAATTGCCTAGTACAGACATTCTGTGACACGTTATGAAGCAATGATTTACAATTATTCAAGCTGCAAAGGTCAGAAAGTGACATTATAATCATCTACATAGAGATCCCTCTAATGCACAAAAACTAGGTAATCACACACACACACACACACACACACACACACACACACAGTTAACTGCATTAGTAACTTTCTATTTAAGGTCCCCTAACTCAACTAGGAATGAACATTTCCTAAGCATACTAATGTACAATTTAGATTTTTGTAGGATCTTCTCATAAACTGAGTGAAATATTTGCAAAATGTTCTTATTCTCTCCTGATTAAGTAAATCCTATTCAACTATTTAACTAACTCCATACATATCAATCAAGGCTTAACACAAGAAAATCTACCAGTAAGTAACATGGTCCCTAATTCACATATACTGGGTTTATGCTTCTGAAAAATGACGTGAGAAATGTAGGCACCATCCTTGGGTCTACTGTAAGTTCTCTATAACTGTTCTGAGATAATTAGTACTGAAATACAACGATAACCTATCTTGATCAATTTTATCCCAGCACCAGTGTTAGGCCCTTCCCTTCCTTTCTTTATTGCGTAGAGACAGTCAACCACATGTGAGTACAATAAATTATCACCAGGTGAAGAACAGAGGGGAGGGGAGGGAGGGGGAGAAGAAGGGGCTAGCATCATTTACAGTAACACCCACAGAGAAAATAAAACAAGAAAATGAGGCAGGGTTTGAATACCAGAATATGAAAGTAAGACTGGATAAGCAGTCTTTTATCAGAACATAAATTTTAACAAAAATGGAATACATGTGGCTAATGGAAGTAGATGTTATGCTATTACATGCTACAGACAACAGCCTAGATGAAAAACAATGAATAAAAATCATAGCAATGGAAAAAGAAAATATGTAGAAACACAGAGTAGAAAACTAATGACCAGGAAGGGGTCATTAGGAGAAGGAGCACCGATGTGCCGGGAGGGCCAACTGCAGAAGAGTGTCACAGCATCACTTGTAACTCTGCTCCCTCCCCCATCTATAAACAGGGAGAGCAAACACCAGCTAAAGAATAAAAACCACCAAAATCAGCAAATGAGACAAATGTAAAGTACAGCATTTACACCAAACAGTGAACAAATACTAGCAATTAGAATACAATGCACATGGGCTTATTAATAACTTGTGTGGGGTGGAGGCTGAGAATTGAACCTGGGCCTTGCACATGTTAGACAAGAGTTCTACCACTAAGCTGCATCCCAAATCTCATATCCAGAATTTTTAAAAAAAACTAGCAAAACACGTAGAACGACTTTTGGGGATTGAGAGTTTTCACATTATTGACAACTAAAATTAGTAAAGACAGAGGATCACGACTTTGATAAAAATTTAAGCCAAAACATAAAGAGATCACCTTCAAATTATTGATCTTGAAGATTCAAAACACTAAAAGCACCGCAGTCCGGATGCAACAGTTTCAAAGGCAATTTTTATGTGGGAGTTGACGATTAAGAATTACACAATGATGTCTTAGTAGAAGACATAAAGTTCACATGGACCTACAATCTTCCTACAGAAAGACAAGAAAAAGCAGCCAAATAATGACAAGCAACCTGCAACATTAACACTGAAGTTATTCAGTAGACTATATCAGTGCCTTAAAATCCACTACAAGGAAACTATGAGGTTGCTACAAAAGGTAGTTCAGTTTCTAACAGGTCAGTAAAATGTCCCTATCCCATTGCTTTAAACATCACTCAACCAGGACTATTTGAGAACAGCTACATATAACTAAAGAAGGAAGAGCTCATTAATAAAATTTCAGAAGACTGAGACTAAGATATTAACTCCTGGAGAAAAGAAAACACAGTACAGGAGCTTCTGTTTGTGACAATTTTAGAACTAATGTTCCTGAAAGATCACCTCACCTTTTAAAGCATGATTCTGTAAAAGGTGAAATTTATAGCAATTAAAGCCAATGAAGAAATGCAGCAGAGCCTGCTTATGTTCAGGAACTAATGGGTCCACTGAGCATTTGTGAGATTATTTAGCCATCAGTGATAATGAATTGACACTGTCAGCAATGTTAATGTACCAGTGCTCTCCAGTGTCAGGAGTGAGAACCAGCCTCTACTTTTGGTTTTGTTTTCTATTTTAACTTTTGTTACTCTCCTGCCCCTAACATATGAAATGTAAACAACCAAAGACACCACTTCACGAAAATTAAATTCCCTGGTTCATTACTACTCTATTCAACTTTACTGATCAATCCTCAGCTTTCTGAACTTCTTCAGAGCTTCTGGCTTTACTGTAAGGCTCAAGACTAAATTACTATGTGTGACTTTTAGACTGGATTTATTTTTAGAAAGAAAGAAAATTATAATTGCACAGGAGGTGAAATTTAAAGCCTAACTGTAAGTCTAAAATTTAAATACTAAAATGAAGTATGCTTTATCCACATACCCTTCACACACACACACACACACAGACACACACA
>JADRCH010000107.1:48798-72267 GCA_019843965.1 Rhynchomys soricoides | reverse complement strand
ATACAAACAGTCACTGGTACGCACAGTGTACCGCTGAGGATATTTCTCCGTGCCCACATACTTGCCTCAGATCTCTCCAGCTTTGAATTCACCCGCCCAAAAACAGTAGTACAAACATTCTGTCCCTGACCTCAATGAGTCGCCGTATTAAATGTCACTACATCTTCACAGACAGGAGACGCAGCACATAACTAACTGCCTTGCTCTTGTCATCATGTCAGTTTGTGGAGAATTCACAAACCACAAGGGTCAACATCTTGGTTACTGAGTTCACTAACAAATACTTCAACACAAGAGGACCAGTAACAAAAACAACAACAACTGCATGTTTTAATTAATTAGAAAGGAGTGAGATTAAACTATACTCCAAAACAAACCCTTCCAGAGTTGCTAGCACCACTCTGAGTAATGGGAAAGAAACCATTCATTAATCAGTCCCACAATGATGAGAAATAACAATCTCCTAAAAACATACAGAGTGTCTTCCAATTTTCTAAGTACTAACACATCTTGAAAGAAATCAAAATAATAAAGACCACAGCTTAAAATCACTATGTTTCCTTATCATGATTAGTATGCAATTTGGGAATTAACTCTTCCAATACAGTAAGAGTATGAAACACATAAATTTAAAAAGTTATAGAGTACAAATCAAAAAAAATTTCAATCTTTGATCAATAAAAATTTTATGGAGTCCTGAAAAAAAAAAAAAAAAAGAAAAGGAAAAAAAGCTTAAAACAAAAGAACTCAGAAAAAAAAATTACTCTCTTAAATTTGAATTTAGTTCTCAAAGGTGATCAAAAACGTGAATTATTTAATTTTAACCTTCCAACATAAACTTAAGAAAAAGGTCAACAGCACTGCGTAGTAGACAAGGCTGAGCACTTCCTTGTCCAACAGTGAATCTCAGAGTGCTTCATCTCTGCGGTTTGAAGGGGGTGTAGAATACATCCAACACCTCAATGGCTCTATCTAGGAAGACATGCTTGAATATCAAAAGCAGGTTGGGATTCTAGCTTACAGCAATAACATCCTAGCAATCATTTTGGAAACTATTTTTTAGTAATTTATTTAAAGGATGCAGATAAAATTAAGCATTAAGCCTATCAGTACTTTGAAACATATGAGAGACAGAATCTCATAACAGAACTTTAGGAAAATAAGAATCAATCTGCCTGTAGTTTCAGATGTAGTGCTTTTTCAAGGACAACTTGGAAATTATTAATAAACAATAGTATCAAGACCTCAAACAAAAAGGATAAAACTCCCCCAGTATTTATCTACAAGATGACTTGGAGACACAGATATAAACACCTGGTGACTCTGACAGCCCCCAAATTCTGACTAGAACTGCTCAGGTGGCACTAATGCCACAGTGAGCAGCACCGCAACAAAGGCCTGTGCTTTTAATTTGCTGCTCACAGCTCTAAGGAAGTCCTTCCTTAAGTCTCTTACAGGGCTCACTGGTGCAGTGCATGGACCCCACACAAATCAGGACTCTGTAAGCTGCTGCAAGGAGAAAGTCAGGGAGACCCCACAGCTGACACTCATGACCCTAACAGGCTGTCTACAGTGTCCTTCCTCTGCCAAGGGCATTCAAGGACCAGCTGAGCTAAGGTCTCTCTGTAAGAAAAGGAAGTCTTTCCTTTTACTTCCTTAAAGATAATGTTTCTTTCTTACACTAGTCATATGGCACACATTATAAAATGGGTCTACACAGGTTTCTATTAAAAACCTCCAGGATTGTCTTAAGGGATTCTATTCCTTGGAGCAGCAGTACCCTCAGAAGACGTTTTTGTTTTTAATTTTAATTTGGACTATAAGATTTTATGAAGAGGAAAACACTAAAGTGGCCTTAACTTTCTGGTGCCTGATTATTTACTAAACAAATCCAAGGACTTGACGGTTCAATCTGCACTCAGACCTAAAGGTCACACCTCTGCTTCACTCTCACTGCTACAAACACACACACATGTGGCATTCAAATTCAGAAGGAAGGACAGGAGCCTGCAGATCTTAGAGGGAGAAGTAATGCAGACGCCTGTTGTTTGTGCAGACCCCTGTTGTTTGTGCAGACCGTGCAGACAGGACAGACCATGCAGACGGTGCAGACCGTGCAATGCTTGCTGACTGTAGTGTGAACCCCAGTTCTTCCTAAGCATGTGAACATCTCATTCACCCGCTCTTTCACTCACTCATTCACACCCATCCAACAATTACACTGAACACCAACTTTGAGAGAAGTATGTGTAGAGTAAGTAGTGAAGGAACTCAGTCCCCTTCCACTGTGCTCAGTCTGCAAACTCATTGGGTGAACTATGTAATTTCGAAACCATTCCATACTGAGTTGCAGCCATCCAGCACTAACTTAAGAGTTTTCAGTAAATTTGCATGCAGCACCATATGTACCCATATATAAACATTTTTCAAAGGACATAAGGGACCAAAATACTATGAACACAACCAGAATTGGCTTCCTGGTATCTTGAGGCTTAAGTATATTTTCCATGTGCTGTGACATAAAATACAGAATACTGCCCAAGAGATAACACCCTGCTGCATGAGCTCTTGTACTGCAAGATAATCAAGCTGAGCGCTTCCTAGCACACATGCACAGGAAGCGATGCGCTTTCTGCCTACAGCTCTTGATAATCAAAGCTCATTTCTTCCGAGTGCTGCTTGTATCAACACTAACACTAATTGGACCAGGTTACATAAACATATAGCAAATTCCAAATTTGGAAATGGTTGGAAGGGCGAGCCGTTTCCAGTTAAGCAGGACTACTAGCCCTGTATTACTTGCTCTTTCATAGATAAAAGCAAAGCGTCAGAGAGTTGTCCACTTTAAGATATCCAGGGAGTGGGGGTGGGACAGCATGAAATTAAATCCGAAGACCAACTTCCCCCCAAAAAAGTGACTCAGGAAGGATGTGCTCTGTAGTGCTTCAGAGAATGCAAAAATGTACTTGCTGATAAGCGCAACAGAAGACATTAGGAAAAAGCATGCTAACTTTCCCAAATGTTCCGATCAATGATGTAACTTATACAAGGAGAGCTACTGTCACATATTGATAGTCGCCTCACTTTCACATCCACATTAACTTGATTTTAAATGCAATTAATACATATAGTCAGGGAAGACTAATGGACTACATTCTGCACTTAACCTGGTAGACATTTTCAAATGGCACAAGTGACCAGTGCAAACCTATTTTGCATTGTAAACGACTAAATAAATCTTAATGGATTAAGAATGATCAGCTATCAACACACAAGGGAAATTAAGTGCTGAAATGCCTACATTGATTATTTTAAATTATTAGCCTTACTCTATTCTTGAATTTGTATGCTTTTAGTGAGCTTTAACACATTTACAAGACTTATTGACTATAATTACAAGAGAATTCAAGTAATGGACACATCAATTATAAGCAACATGTCTTGACCAGACAGTTGCATAAAGAATTCTAAAAAGAGCTCCATTAGCATCTTCCTCTCAGTTTTATTCAGCTTCATCTGACTTAAGAGGGGATGTTAAGAAAACACGTATTTTCTATGTATAAGAACAGCCTGCTACCTAAGATCATGTCACTTCAGAGTGAGAGAAGCAACAACAGAGGTACTGACCATGCAAACCAGTAAGCACCTAAACGTACTCCAGAGATGGCTCTACAGCATGTGGCTAGTGGGGAGCAGGCCCACACAAGGACTAAAATGTTTACATTTACCTCAACTAATCCTATGTGCCTTCTCCTGTTTCTTTCTTCAAGGAAAAACTTTGATCTTTATCATCATCAATTACTGATAATGCTCTATATCTTTCTCCTTGTAACCAGTTTCAAAAACTGCAGGAATTTAAAGTATAGATTTAATAATATGCCATTATTTAAAAGTTCAGTAAAATAAACCTTACAGTTTTAATGAAAATATGTTCTTTGAAATGTGAATTTATTATTCAAATCCACTCATAAATTCAAGCATGTAGACAGAACTTGTCTAAGCAGAGCACAGTGATTTAGAAAAGCTGTCTATTTAAAATAAAGAATGTATGGCAGGTTTATAGAAACACTGCACGGAATTCTTACATAAATTTAGAACAGTAGCTTATGCATTTTTCACCAAATATATATTTTTTTAAAAATTTATCCCTAAACTAAACATTAACATGGAATGTTCAATGTATCCGAGTACAGATTCTCAATCAGGTGTTTCCTCAATGAAAACCAAATTCCAACACATATTAAGGAAACCATATTTACAATTCTGACCCTTGAGAGCGGAATCTTACTGCTGGGAGTCACACCTGTAGATATAAACTACCTGTTAATAAAGATGTTTAAATTACTAATATCTTAAGAATTTTATTATGGGGCAAGAGAGATGGCTCAACAATTTAAAACCCTGGTTTCTCTTCCACAGAAGAACCCAGGTTCGATTCCCAGGGGATCCAACGCCCTCTTCTGGCTTCCATGGGTACTGCATGCATGTGGTACACAGACACACATGCAAGCAAAACACATAAAAAATAAAAGTTAAAATTTTTCAGGCATGTCTTAAAACAAAAGAATTTTATTAAAAGCTAAAAGCTCCTTAATATGCTCTCCAAAACCATTAAATGTCATTTAATATATACTTTGGAAAACCAAATAATTAGGACAAAACAAATGAAAAGCCATAAAATGTGGGTGTTTTACAAAGGTATGAGATGGTGCTTTTTGACAGAAGTAAAAGAAATGTGTCACTAATTTGCATTTGGAATTGTTACAGCTGAGTCAGCTCTGGAAACAGCAAGTGCCAACACTTCTCAGACACAAGCGGAGCATCACACAAACAAATATGAACAGGTGGAAGCCCACAAGGAAATTCAACATGGTTGGACCTGAAGTCCAAACTTCATTATTCTTTTGCACTTCCTAGGAAAACAGGGGCTTGCTGCAAAGGTTACATACCTGTATGAGTCCGAATGTGAGCCAGAAAGGCCATGGAATTGCTACTCCGACACATCTTCCCACAATACTTGCAAACATTCCCCTGGTTTTCTTCTCTCTCCCGATTGATCTGCTCAGTGTCTTCCACTATGTACTTATTTACCTCCCGTAGCAATTCCTCATGCTGTCCTTTAATATGCAGAAATAAATTCTGTTCAGAATCAAAAGGCTCTGTACACTTGACACATTTGAAGGTGGCCCCACCCTCTGGAAGCTCTTCTACACTGGCCTGTTCATTTCTCATATGACCAGCACTAGCCAAATGCTGGTGAAGGTTGCTCTCAGTATAGAAGGATTTTCCACAAAGTAAACAATGAAAGTGCTTCTCTTTTGTAGGATGCTTCATGGCTATATGAACATTCAGGCCACTCAGTCCGTCTGCTAAGAAACCACAATCATCACATCGGATTCGTGTGGACTCGCCAAAAGAACTGCCTTCAACTTTCTTCTTCTTCAACCCCTGAGCACAATCTTTCAGGGGTAACTCACTAACTCTCCCCCCTGTCACCATCAGACCCTCTTCTGCCTGTTCTATCAATTCACCATCTTCAGTTTTTATTCTAATTATGGAAGAATCGAACCTGCCAAAACTGTACATTGTTTGCCCTTTGTCATCAATACTTATTATAGTTTCATAAACAGCATCACTGTCAGCTGAGCCATTAGAGGTTGGGGCATCCTCTTCCAAACTGACTTCAGCTTCATGTTGTGAATTCATCAGAGCTTCCTTATTCTCAAGAACAGGATTTGCTTGCACATCTTTTAAGTCTTCTGAAGTCTGTTCACACCCAGCCTTGTTCTGGCTACCGTCACCCAGGTCCAGTTGTCCTCTTGGTAGTCTCATCAGCATAGAGGAAGTGGATTCGGCTGAATGGCCCCCATCTAGGTCTCCAGGGCAGGGGGACTTGTGGAGAATTTTTCCTTCGCTATCATCCATGCTGCCCCCCTCATCTTCACAGTGTGTACCTGTATCACCAACATCGTCCAACACATTGTGGTTTTTCTCTGCTGTCTCACAATCCCCAGCAGAGTCTGCTAGGTCTGCACTCTGAAGACAGCCTGGGGAGCCACGGTTAGAGGGGGTGTTGAGGGACGCCACCTCCCCGGGTTTCGTACTTTTGTCCGGAACAAGGGGCTGGTGCAAGGTCTCACAAAAGGAATGATCTTCACTAAAATTAGATTCTTGCTCAGTCACAACTGCCACTGAATCAGGAGCACAGAGAACTTTAGACATATCTAAATTAGTATTAGCATCTAAAATAGAACCATCTGCAGAATTTCTAGATTGGAGAGTACCAGATGATTGGTGTGGATTTATTTGAAATTCCTCAGAATTTTGTGAATGCTCCTCCTCAGGTATAGTGATGTTTGTGGATATTTCTGAAGAACCTGCTTCCACATTAGAAGAGCTGAGGTAGGACTGCCTTTTCAGTTTATGCTTCTCTGTCGCAGCATGCCTAGTCATCTCTCTGCGAGTCACCGCATAGTAATCACAGGCCATGCAATAAAACTCAAACTCTTTGGTATGTTTCCTTTTCACATGCAGCTCTAGCGAAGCAGCAGAGTGAGCACTGAACTCACAGTGAAGACATTTATTGTCACTTGAACCTATAACATCTCTCTGAGAACATGCATCATCATGCTGTAGAAGGTCCTCTGTCTCTAGAGAGATCTGTCCCTTTTGATCAGGGAGTTGACTAGTCACTTCTCCAACTACAGAATGAAATACATTTCCAGCTTCAGCATCACCTGCATTTCCATTATCTACCACTGGCTTTTCAAAAGTAGATGTGTCTGACTTAGCTGATCTGTTAGCCTGTTCATCAGAAATAGTCACTGCTAGAGGGGTGTTCTTCTTACATGCTTCAAGATTACCCCCTTCTGGGCCAACAATTATATCTGAACTTTGTTTCCCATTTGCTTCTATTTCTACCCGTCCTTTATGTTTCTTGGTGGCACAATGACGTTCCATATCTCCTTTAGTTACAGTATAATACTTACATACTTTGCACAAATAACTATACTGGTGACTGTGTTTACGCCTGATGTGCACAGTCAAATTTGTAATACTAGAGGCCAAAAGTCCACAGTGTGAACAAGTCCGAGAAATGCTGCCTTTGGGCCTCCCTCTCTTTGGAGTAGTGGCTAAGCCTAATTCATCCTCTTTGGTGATGACACCAGACTGTGGCAGTTCCTTAGGTATTAGCACACTCTGTTCACGATGGGAATGTTCCTGTAATCGCACACCAACATGGCCTTCAGGCCTTCCACCTCCAGAAACATTGGACTCTTCTTTTTTATCATTTGCACCTATACATACTCTTTCAATGCACTCTTCAAAACTTAAACCAATATTGTTTTTCTTAGCATTTTCAAGATGTTTGCTTCTTTTAATGTGCTTCTCCATTCCTTCTTTGCTCAATGAATAAAGATTACATGCTTTACAAAGAAAGTGATAGTCCTGACCATGCCGAAGCTTTATGTGTCTCGTAAGGACGGTGGAAGACCTCGTTTTATAAAAACACTTCTTACACTGAAACTGAGGCTTACTTGAATGCCTTGCTTCGGTTCCGTGGCTTGCCCTGGACTCAGCAGGTTCTTCCTGAGCTGTTTTCCCTGAGTCTTCTCTAGAATCTGCCATGTTTTCTGATTCTAAAGTACTTAAAGGTAAAAGAGAATCACTACTCGATGATGAAGCGGTCTTTGGTTGAACCACTAAACTATTATGTGTCTCAGTTGCTCTGTGTTCTTCCACATCTTTCTCAGACAAGAAAAGATTACATGAAGTGCAGAAAAAGCTCATGCCATGCTTCTCCTTCATATGGTCTCTAAGACTGGTTTCATTCAAGGAAATAAAGGAACAACACTGACAGCTGAGGACAGGTGTCATTTGCTGATGCTGATTACTGTGCAAGTGTTCCTCCAAGTCTCTCCTTGATGGACTAGAAAAGTCACAAGTCTGACAATGAAACTGCGTCTCTCTTCCATGGCACTTTTTAACATGAATTTTGAAGTCTGTCTTGTTTGCAGCTATCTGACCACACTCGGTACAGGTACACTGCACAGAGAGCTGGTGGTCAGCTGGCTTTACTGGCAGGCAGCCCAACCGTGTGGAGCCTGAAAGACAGGAGGCTGTCTTGTCCTGCATCACTTCTGGGTTGTCTGAGGTAGTCACACACAGACTTTGAACATCTTCGCTCATCTGTATTTGTTCCGGCACTGGTTGTACATCTGTTTTCATCTGTGTTCTAAAGTGTTTCATATACATCCTCTGAGTTTCATTTGTACCTCTTTTGTTAATTCCTAGAAGATTGAACCTTTTCTTTGCCTGGCCCTTTAAAGTAAAAGCGCCACTTCGCCTGCGAAAGCTATTACCCAACATTAGAAGGTTTCGCTCAGATCTTGACCGCGAGGTGGTACTGATACTGACATGTGCCATCTGTGAGGCATTTTTAGTGGATTCTGATTTATTTACAAGACCCTCTGAGCTGACTAAGCCCCCTAGCTGTTTGTTCTGACTTTCAGAATTTTGAGCTACACTAAAACTAACATTTTCCTCAACTACATCTGCTTTCCCTGATGAGATTTTCCTAGACGGCACCATTTCAACAAGGAGCTCACGATTACCCGCACTGTCTTCAGAAGGGGCTCCTCTACAGTCTTTAAACTTGTTCCCACTATTCTGTACTCCTTTTGAATCCCCATTCCTTGCTATTGGTTTAGAAGCTCTTGGTTTTGTTCTAACATTTTTTGTTCCCATGACACAGGCTTTTTTAGGAAAAGATTGTTTTGTTAAGATCTGTACAAATCCTCCACGAGCAGCAAGGTTCTGACGACGAAGGTGTGTTTTGCCAAGATAATGTGCATTCAACAGGTTTTCTTCAGCACACTGAAAGCCACAGAGATCACAGGAAAAGACTTTCTGTGACCCATGAGTATGTCTGACATGCACATGAGGAGATGAGCTGCTCTCTGCTCTGTGGCTACAATGGCAGCAGGCACGTTCCTTCCCCTGTTCCACATGACATTCCACATGCTTTTCCAAAGCAGAGCAAGAGGAAAATGAACAGCCACACACACCACACCTGAGTCCTGTCTCTACACTTCCAAAGCTACAACTAATGCTCATTTCTTCTGGAGGAAAAGGAGTGTGTCTTTCAGGAACAAGGGAAACCATTTCCTGAGCAGGCTTTTTCACTTCATCTACTTTCAGAGGAAGAGTATCAGATGTGTTAAAATCACAGGATGAGAAAACATCAGGAAGAGCTCTGCCTCCTTCTGAGAAGTTTGCTGGAGAGGCTTCCTTTCCCATTTCAGCCAAATGGACATTAACCTCTGCGGTGCCCAACCCACAGGCACCCTGCTCTCCTGTCTCAGGCTCCACTGCCTCTGTTCTCAGTCGTTTCGAAGCACGTTCACTTCTGTCTTCCTCCACAGTAATACCGTCCGAGTTGGATGATTCTGAAAAATCTCTTTTGCTTGTAAAATTCTCAGAGGCATTTGCAATGTCATCAGATGCAGGCCCCCAACTGTCATCACGGGATGAAACACTCCTCGGATCTTCTGCTCCCTCAACACTTTCATCTTCATCATTTTGATGTTTGTTCTCAGAATCCATTCTCAATAAAGTTCTGATGATGCTTCTTCTGTCAAAGTTGGATTTAATTGGAGATTACAACCTGTGAAATAAACATAGAATTAAAGCTTTGAACATAAAGAAAATACCAAACTCTTACTCTAAACCTGAGGGAGATGAAATTAACCTTCATACTTGACTGCATCTGACCACATGTCTGAAGTTCTATAGGCAATCTTGCTGTGTGTAGTGGTTCATACATGTAATCCTAACAACCAGGATAAGATGACTGCCATATGATCAAGGTCCCAATCTAGGTTACACAGTGACTACCAGGGCCAAGCCAGGCTACAAGAGAAAGAGGAGGAAGAGGAGGTGGTGAAGGAGGAAGCAGCCACAGCCGCAGCAGCAATAAAATCCAAGGACCACCGCTGACTCACTAAGCAATGCTAAGCATCTTGGTGGGGAGATAGGGGGAATCTCCACAGCATCCAAATGTTTTCACATTTCAATTCGATGAAATAGTAGATTTCATTTCAGTTGACTTCTTTTTAAACAGAGAAGAAGCCTTTCTTTTGAATCACATTTTGGTTAACTCCCATACTATGAAACAGATGAAAACAAAACCAGTGACCTGAGTCTAGAGGACTTGCCTTCCCTCTGTGGGCTCTCAACAAGAACCAAATGCATCTGCTTTGCCTCTTCCCTAAAGCAAAAGCTCTACCATGACTGTTCTCAGTAGACCGCAAGTGATACCATACATATTCGAACCACAGATCAGTACTCATCCTAAGTCTTTGCCCACCTCTTCCAGGTGGTAATCAACTTTCTTATCTCATAGTCATTTTTGTGTTGCTTGAAGATTAACGATAAAGGGAAATGTGCCTGGTACAAAATTAAAAAGAGTAAGTTTTGGAGAAAAAGGGAATTATTCTGAATAAAATGCCTTAAAAATCAATATTATTGATTCTATTTTTCATTATGATAGTTAATTAAATTAACACATATCATTTTCCATTTATTTTATACTATGATTGAAATTTTTAGCCAAATGTGATTTTATCTGATGTTAATAAAAAGTCATCAATATATTGTGGTCTCAAACATAATGACATTTTTAACGATTTAGCTTTTTCCATAAATGACAATTAAAAAAAACCTTACTTACTTAAAAGTAGAAAACAAAAAATAATATCTAAAGCAAAAAATAATACCTAAGACAAGAATCAAATAAATAAATCATAGAATAAAAAAGTCAGACTTTTTCTAAATTAAAAGCCTCTAAGCTATAATAAAGATTACCAATCAGAAAGTGTAACAAGAACTCTGGACCAGAACTGCTTTTTTAATAATATATCTGATAAAACATTTGCTCCTAGACTATTCAAAGAACTCTTACAACAATTCCAAAATAGACAAAGAATCTGGTTATAAATTTCTCCAAGGGAAATACAAAAATGGCCAACAGCACATGGAATAAAAAATTAGTAACAGTACATAATTAGCCCTTAGAGAAGAAATACAGTCAGGACCACAATGAGATGCTGCTTTCCAGATTCTAGAATAGATATGAACAAAAAGTCAGATCAAAATGAAATTCAGTCACAGAAGCCTAAAGCACAGCACCGGGAGTTCAAAGCATGAGGGTCATTTGAGTCAAGCATGGCCAGTCTGAGCAGCACAGCAGGACTTTGCCTTCAAACAAAAAAGCTAATTCACAACAAATGTTAATGAGGGTATGGAGCAACCAGAACCTTCCCACACTGCTAGTGGGGAAGCAAATCAAAGCAGCTCAGGTATCCAGAGGGTGTTTCACAAATATCAAGGCCAAGATACAAGCTCAGAGTAGGCAAAAATAGCTCAGCAGTTTGAAGCAGCTGGCATCAAACCTAAGTACCAAGCTTGGAAACCCTATGATAGGAAAGAAATGCCATCATTCTTGAAAAATTGTCCCTCTGACCTCCAGAGGCTGTGACACACATGTGCATGAACAAAAGTACAGTGGTGATGCACACCCTTAATTCCAGAACTTGGCAGGCAGAGGCAGATTGATCTCTATGCCAGCCTGGTCTACAGAGTAAGTTCCAGGACAGTCAAGGGCTACATGGTAAGACCTGGTCTCAGGGGAATAAAGGTGGGGTAAGAGAAGACAAAGCGCTGGAGCTGTGGATACAGCTTAGAGGTAGTGTTGACCTAGCACGCAGGAGACCCTGGACTCAATCCCCAGCATTGTCAAAAATGGTTTTAAGACACAGAGCTGTGTCACTCAACGTTCCCTAAAGATGTCTCCTGCAAGTCCTTCACAGTCCACTTCCAGAAGCACATCTTACTCCTCACCAAAGCACACCCCCAATTACACCCCAACTACAGGTTAGAGTTCTTCCACAGCAGGTAGGCAAGTCTGTCCTAGAAGTTCCTCAGAGGACTCATACATAACAAGGATTGCGGGGGAAGGGGGTCTGGCTGCATTTTGCTCAGGAAGGTGTTCTTGGCCGCACATGTCAGTTCAATGTCCCACTGACTGCTAAGTGTGACCAACGGCATAGATATAACAGAACTCTGCTGATGGACATCTGATCTATTTCTTTTTGATGCTACTATGATTTAAAACCTTGTCAGCATTCTTATACATGTCTTTTCACAAATACAGTTTTCATTTCTTTTAATTAAATATCTAGGGCAGATCTAACTTTATGAGAAACTGATTTCAAAGCAGTTGAACTAAACTGCCACATGTCATGTGTGAGATCCCACCAGGAGTATATGTCCATCTTTAAATTCAGTCATGCTAGTGGGTGTGTAGAGCAGTGACAGTTCATGTGCTGTGCTGGTCTTCTGCTCATTTCTTAGATGGTCCCTCCTTTCTTATTGAGCAGTAGAATTTTCACATGGATTCCAAATGTGAAATCAACTATCAGATATGTTCTATAACAGTCTATCCCTTCTCATCTTAATTATCTTTTCATCTCATTATTTGTTTTTCATTGTATGATATTTTATATAAAAAAAAAAGCTTTAAACTTTGATGGAATCAATACTTTTCCTGTTACAATTATTTGTGCATATGATTATCCGTTTCTCCAATGCCTGGACGTAAATCATGGTTTATTTTATTCACTCATATATCGCAAAGCACCACAGCACTTCAGGCACTTATATACTACTAAAATGAATAGTGGCACACACCCTTAAACCTCGTACTTGAGAGGCAAAAACAGGAGGATCTCTGTGAGTTCAAGGCCAGTGTGGTATGCATGGTGAGTCCCAAGACAACCAGCGTTATACAATGAGACCCGATAGATAGGTAGATTGACAGACAGACAGACAGACAGACAGAGTGAGTGCATCCATGCCTCCTTGTCACATAAGATAAGTCTCTTGCCCGGGTATTTACAAATGAAATGAACAATGTCTAGGGTGTACTTCAAATACAGCCAGGTGAGAAATATAAAGCAAACTGCTGGTGATTACTTAAAAGTGAGTAAAGGCACACAGAGATTCATTCTATCAACAGTGCACCAAAGAGCATTAAGATGTGTGTTCAGAGTGCATATTCTGGCCAGGCAGTGGTGGCGCACGCCTTTAATCCCAGCACTTGGGAGGCACAGACAGGCGCATTTCTGAGTTCGAGGCCAGCCTGGTCTACGGAGTGAGTTCCAGGACAGCCAGGGCTACACAGAGAAACCCTGTCTCAAAAAACAAAAACAAACAAACAGAGTGCATATTCTGTTGCAGGCACAAGTACAATGCAGACAGTGGCAAACAATGAAATTCTTAATTATATTCTATATAATGGATCAAAAAGCCCTAAACAAGAGGGAAAGTATTACAACGTTTGCTGTTTCTCAATTGCTTTTTAGGTTAATGAAATTACCCAACATCTAATTACATGAAAATACCAAAACACCTAACAGCACACGCACGCACGCACGCACACGCACGCACACGCACGCACACGCACGCACACGCACGCACGCACACGCACGCACGCACAGTGTCCACCATATCAGACTACTCCACAATGGCACAAATTCATTATCTATTGGAACATATCCTCTTGGAATGTACCTGATGTGTATAAAGCCACATGATTGTGGAGATATAAAGTAAGATAAATGAGCAAAAATCATACATCCAAGTAGAACATTCAATCTAACTGAATAGTTTATCTAAATCTTTGAAGAAACTAAATCTGCATGGGTTGGGGGGGGTAAAGTTTTCTATTTTGAATTAGGTTTGGATATTGTTGCTTTGCTGAGAAAGTAGGTAGAAACAGTTAAACGCTTCAGGAGAAAGCTCAGTTGGCCAAAGACCAACTGAGCATGAAGGACAGACAGCTCTGCACAGGCCAGCTTTCCACCACACAGCAGTTTACATAACAGGCAGCTGATAAACCCAACCGAGATCATAGCCACCATTTGTAAAAACATTAACACTAAAGGTCAGCACTGGAGCCAGGGGCCAACTAGAGGCACAAAGAGTTTGCCTCAGTCGTTCAGTTAGAATGGAGACAGAGTGGGCCGGAGCACAGAGTAGTTTTAGTGAGTACTTTAAAGTGGTGTGAAGGATTAAGGGGAAATGAGAGTTTATGCTAATGTGGGCTTTAAAAATTCATTAGAAAGGTTATTAGAACAAGTATCACATTCCCAGTAGAGATGGAAAAAGATCATCTTCTTTCTTCTTAAAAGATTCAAAGATCACCTGAATACAACCATTAAAGGGCTCATTTTTCTGAAGCAGATTTTATTCATTCATACAACAAACACTTACTTTCTATTATCTGAAAGCACCCTGATTCTCCCAGCAACAAAATAAAAAAAGGCATAATCTCCTTCTTGACATACTGTCATTTGTAAAACTATAAAAGTAAAATAAATAAAATAAAATGAATAAAATAAAATGAATCTTAGAAGTCTTCCCTCAGCAGTTTCAATACTGAAAAACCTAGTGTATATGTGGACTAAGACAGTAGAACCAGGCCCAGAGAGATGGCTTAGTGGATGCCTGCTGCCAATGCAGACATGATTACAGAGTACAATCTCTGGAACCCACATGGTGAGAGGAGGAAACCAAATCCCACAAGTTGGCTTTTTTTTTTTAAGCAGCAAAATGTATTACTAAAGCCAATCCCCTTCAAGCATTATGTTTCCTAGATCAAGTCATCGATTGCCGTCTACACAGACTCACAAACACACACTTATCAGCACACTGGGGCTGAGTGTGGCTTAGTGCTGTAGCACTTACCTAATATGAGCAATGTTCTGTGTCCAACAACAAATACACACACACACACACACATATCTAAGCATTTGTTCCTGGCTGGAAAAATAAGATAGATAGATAGATAGATAGAGATAGATAGATAGATAGATAGATAGATACATACATACATACATCACTGTTTTATTAATTTCATCTTACCTGTAATTACTAATAAAGTTAATATCATCCAGAACTAACAAAAATTAAAGTATCTAACTTAGCCATCCCTCATGTTTTAAGAGAAAAATACTCTGGGGAAAAAAAGAAACAGCCTTTTGAAACAAAAACAAAGCCCATCAACAGCAGCCTGCTGATGACACCTGGTGGCCACTTCTCCCACAAGTCTCTTGTGATTTGGAAGAAGCATTTCAGGAAGCAGGTTTTCAAGTGCTCACTGCCCTTCAGGCAGAACACTGATGACCTCCTGGCATCCTCACAAGCCTTGTTCACTTGTCACTCATTCCAAGTACTAGTATTCATTTCTGTGTGCCTTGTCTTCTCTGTGGGGATCACAAAGACAAGTCAGCTCTTTGCTTCCGCTGAGTCACTCACACACAGAGACACACGGGCTGCACGAGAACCCGTTGTCTCCCTCCCTCTAGTCTCAGTCCCTTACCCCTCACCCTTCCTGTACGCACACATGCACAGAAATTAACAGTCTCATGACCTTTCCCTTGAGAAATTCAAAAAAAACCTTAAGCCTATAAGGAAATTATAATCCTACAAAGGTTTCTTTCCTCCTGAAACCCAAGGCCACACATAACTAAGAGCTGCAGCGGCCACAGCTGAGTAGAATTCAGCAAAGTATTTCTCTCAATCGGCCATTTCACACTGGACTTCCTGCTGAAGCTGTATCATGACGGTATCACCTACCCCAATTTCAAGTCAACTCCTACAGTCTGTCTGGGAAAGCCCTCAACTGCCTGATGTGCAGAGTCTTGGGAAACTAGAGATGCTATGTGTGCCCAGCCCTCCCAGCTAGGCCTCTCCTATCAGAAACATCAAATTGGAAGAGTTCACAGAATACAGTCTCTGATCCTACAAGGCAAAAGAATACTCTTCCAGGAGAATCCTTATAAAGTTGAATGAATAATTCTGTCAAGAATATATTTAACAAACTAAACCACATTAACTAGATAACTCTAGGGGCAATTTTTCATAAATCGACATAAGAGTCTGCCTTACTCAGAACTAGTTCATAGCAGTTCCAACAGCTCTACCTCCTCACTGTCCTAAGAATTACAACACAATTCATCAAGCATAAATACATGAAGCTCTTTATAAAATTGCCTAAGAATGTATTTGATGGGTTTAAATGAACCTACAAATTGTTTGTTACTATTTCAAAAGGCTTAGTTCCCTTTCAGTATGGTGAACTACATCTAAAGCTAAAAGTGAGTGTATTCTACCTGGACTCAGTCCCAAAGTAGTCATGCTTCCCACCTGTCCTCCCCCAAGGACCATGACTTCAGGGGGTATCAACAGGATACAACAAGAACACAGCCTGTGCAGCCTGTGCAGCCTGGCAGAGGCCCATAGGCAAAAATGTTAGGCCTCTTCCCCAAAGTCAATGAAAAACTGGAGGCTCCCTCAAATTGCCAAGAAATCACCTTAGGAATAGACCATCTAACCTGAGTCATTTGTTCTACGGATGACATCTCCTACAAAAATCTCACTGTAGCCACAGAAGAGACCTGAAACCAGAGCTACCTAGCCAAGCTCACTCGCTAATACCCAACCCACAGGAAGAGCAGGATAATAAAGTGACATCTTGGTTATGGGCAATAGATAACTAATATACAGCCATTCTCTCTGGCTTCCAAATGAAGTTCTGGCCCAGGAGCACACTTCCCTTCACTGGCATTTGTACATTTCCCTTCCTACCTTAACAAAAGGTTTCTATACTAGCACAGCAGTACTGATGCACACCACAGAAGGCCCTAATGGTATCAGTCACATGAACTACCTTACCAGGGCAGAATTCCTCTCCACTTACTTTAGAACTATAATAAAATGGCATTTACATTTATCTCTCCTACTACCAAAAATGAGATCTGGTATCCCTTATGACCAAAAGCTTAACTAAATCAAGAGTTCCTAAAGAATTACCTAATAAATCGATGAAGTAGAGCAACTTTAAGTTTCAGATTTATACAGCATAAAGGAAATATCTTACTATATCCTGAAAAACACACTCATTGGGGATAGAATCACTCTGCCTCTGGAATCTACTGAGCCCACAGCTTGCCTCAGAGGTGCCAGCAGTAGGAATTCCTTTCTAGTTAGACTCAGAAATTTAGCATGCCCAAACTGGAGGAGTAGTCCATGTGGGGAACATAGGACAGAGTGTCTGAGAAGGTCATACATAGTCCATTGGTTACTGTCACTATACAATTAACTTCAAACCTACTGGTATTGAAAAGCATTCAAGCTTAGGGGATATAGAGCCACTCAATCAGCATACAGCCTGTGTAAGTGCTATCACCAATATACCAGACATGCCATTTCTAGCTCTGTAGAAGGAAAAGGAGGGGGGGAGAGGAGGGGAAGGAAGAAGAAGAGGGGAAGGAGGAAGGGGAGGGGGGAGGAGGAGGAGGAGGAGACAACGATGAGGACAACTCCAGAGCTGGAAAGATGAATCAAGGACCCAAGTTCAGTTCCTAACACCCACATCAAGTGGGTCAAAACCCAACATCACATAACTCCAACTCCAAGGAACCCAATGCCTCTGCATAAAGCTCTGTTGAACAAACCCACATTCAGACAAACCTACATATACATAATTTAAAAATAAGTCTTTAAAGAATCTTCTCCAGACAGTCTAAGAACATTTAAAGATAAGCAGGCTAGAACCATATACTCCCATGCCTAGGAATCAGAAGAAACTAGAATTCTCACCCAAATTAAATCAGACTTTTATTTCTATTCCAGAGGAAAACCAGGTAAATATTTCAATATCTAATTCAATTTTGCCTGCAAGTTAAAAGTTCAAACATTTGTTCAGTGCTTAAACTAGAATTAAAACACTACTGAAATGCCAGAATGATCAGGGTCCAAGCTCCGTGACAAAACAGAGCAGGACCATCACCACCCTACCACCGCCACCCTACCACCGCCACCCTACCACCGCCACCCTACCACCGCCACCCTACCACCGCCACCCTACCATGGCCACCCTACCACCGCCACCCTACCACCGCCACCCTACCACGGCCACCCTACCACGGCCACCCTACATTCCCATCCTTAGACTACTTATGGAGATGGACTGACCACAGTCTCATCACTGGTAAGCAGATACAGCCAGCTCATCCCTCACACCTGCCCTTGTTAAATCCTTTCACTGCTACTTTCCAAATGCATTTAAAACAATCCAGTCATTAAATTAACTTTATGACTACTTTATATCAGCTACCTCTGACAAATATGTTTCAAACTCAGAAAAATTCTCCACAAAGTTAAAATTCAATCTATCTTTTTAAAGGCATTTTTAAAATCAATACTTTGGTAGTATTTCCATCTAATTTTTAAGAAAGGAAATTATTGGACCAGAAATAAAAGGGACAAGGTAAAGACACGATGAGTCTGAGTAAAGAATGAGAAAAACTCAATGTCGTTAAAATCACGAGTTACCAGCGTGTCTCGTGGTGTCTGAAAAGGTTGTTTTATTATCAGTGTTACTAATCACAATGAAACCATCTCCTACAACTAAAGACATTACAATGAATTTTCTTTACAGCTACAGAGAAATGGGATTTGCTGTTTCACATCAACTAGAACAGGCTGTATAAATTCTTCTTCCTATTTATTGTAAAATATAATTTCATCTATAAAATCAGTCATGAAATATTAAAACTGAAACAACAGAATTTATGTCCTTTACTTCATTTAGTTTAAACGGTCTATTCACTAAAAACAGAGGTGGGGAGGTTACATGTGATGGAGCCCCTCTTTTCTCATTAAGTGTTTCCATTAGATCCATTATAAATTCAAGAATTTATAATGCAGCTATTTAAAAAATCATTCCATGAAAAAAGTTAGACTATGTTCCTTAAATTCTCCCTTCTTCTCTTTCAAAAGCAAGAAGATGAACATGTTATGTATGAATGCTGAGGAGAGTGAAGACACGGCGGCACAAAATTAAAGAAACATTACAGTGAAATTTTAACACTCATGAAAAAGAACACTAAGCTGCAAAGAAAAGGTCTTTGCTTTTATCTCAACTGTGCCAAGTCAGCTGGAAGACACAGGGCAGTTTCAGCTTCCTTGTTGTAACACAAGAAGGAAGGACTAAGATTCCTAAATTCAATCAAAAATCCCTTGCCAAGATGGGCCACTAAGCACTCAAACACTATATTCTTAGTAGTAGGTTTTGTTTCTAATTAAGTAGAAAAATAGGAAAATGGGATTTTGGAAATATAAATCTAAGAAACTGTACCAAAAACAAAAGCGACAGAGGGGAAGAAGGAGTGGAATGCTGCTCTTGCTTAAACCTGTCAGGTCTGGGAGAAGAGATGGAGCACAAAGAGCTGCGGGGAAAAAAGACTGGAACTACTAATTTTGGAAGAAATCTGGAAAACACTGTAATTCCAGATGTCAATAAGCTAACACACCATATAAAACTATCAAGCCTCAAGACATTCGGAATATAAATTATTAGGTACCAAAGATCTAAGTGTTAAGAAAGTATATTTAGAAAGTAGAAAATGTTCAGCATTAAATTTTTAAATGAATATAGTTCTACTCAAGTCCATTTATATAATAAGGTTAATTTTTTCCTCTCGGTGGTGAAATTATAGGTAATTCTTTTCTCCAAATCCTGGCATTTTTTTCTATACTTTCCAAAATATCCTTTAGGAAAGGAGTTGACTAAGTGTGAAGTTTAAGAAAAAAAGTTGCTTCCATTATTGAAATAATAGAAAATGATGAGCACTATCAAGAGAACACAAATACTAGCAGTCGGGGTAACAATTACAGTCAGAGATGTTTGAGATCTCAGCCTGGTCAAACAGCAAAAACACCAGACACTAAGAAAGCTACCTATGGCTCCCAGGATCTCATATTAAACATGCAGGAAAGAGAGTTGTTGGCTGGAAGGGAACCAGTAACACCTCATGAGCACACTAAGTGCCCATTCTCCACTCAACAGGGCCCAGCGGACTTCAGGACTGGCCATAGTGAACCTAGAGCGCATTTTTGTCAAAAAGAAGGGAGAGGCTTTAAAAGGAAAATGTTAGGAAGATACAGAAGCAAGAATAAGCACATCAACTTGTTAAAAATCTGAGTGAACAATGCATTTCAATTAGACAACGAAACAATGGATAGATGGATGAACAGATGGATGGATGGAAGGATGGATGGATGGACGGACATATGGATGGATGGATGGATGGGCAGATGGGACAGACGGACGGACAGACGGACGGACCAATGGATGAAAAGATGGGTAAGTGGACTGATAGATAAGAGAGATGTAGTAACAATAAGAGAGAAGGCAAGGGGGCCTAAGGGTCAGCTCCCTTTAGGATACAGGGACAAATAATGGGCAAACACAAAGGAGTGCTACAAAGAGAATGTTATATTGACAAAAAAATTTATCAGACAAGATTCATCAATAGAACTAAGCCTGAGAGAATATTTATATTTATATGGAACACAATGTTTATATGATGTTTAAACTGTCGCTCCACAAATCACTATTAGTTCCAAGGTAAGAAAATAAAATACAATTTAGTAATTGTGAAGTGGGAAAAAAATAAATGGTACTATCTTCGCTGGGTGATCAAAATCAGCAGCCTCGGTGGAGGGCAGCTTTGTACCCTGGGGGACACTGTGTACCCCAAGCTGTGGCATCATGCTAACCTCACATCACCCATGCTTCACATCAGCCAACAATACAAAGCCTCTAAGAGAAAACAACAAACAAGCGCAACCCCAGGAGTGCTTTGTTTAAAGAAACAAACTGGTGAGAAGGCCCACCAGCCTCAGAACCTCAATGTCATGAAAGACAGATTATGGAAGGAGGCTAAGGAGAAATGAAGACAGACTAGATCCTACGCTGGCAATGATAAATGTAATAAAGACATTTTATGTCAACTCACAATAACTGTCTATGTACATCTACAAAACTGACAGGACTACTGCAATGATGTAAAAGGGCATCTCTATTAGATTTCTCAAGGTCTGGTTTGGCTTTCTTGAGGCAGGGTCTCACTATGTAGACACAGCTAGCCAGGAACTCATAGAGATCCTCCTGCTTCTGCCTCTCAAAACGCTGGTATTAAAGGAAAGCAACATCTTACCCAGTTAAGAATATGCCTGTTCTTAAGAGGCTATCAACTGAGTGTTCCTGAGCAAAGGGGTATGATGCATATGTGGGGCTGGATTTAGACACACAGAGAGAAGAAGCATGTGTATATGAAGACTAGATGTCTAGGGAGGGAGCACACAGTCATTTAAGTTCCATGCAGTGGAGTTTAGTCAGCTCAGAGTGGAGTACAGTTGAGTTCCATCCAGTCAGTGAGTTTGTTAGTTTGTAAGCTCGTGCAGTTCCATGCAGGTCAGAGAAGAC
The DNA here is from genome assembly GCA_019843965.1 of Rhynchomys soricoides. Lineage (NCBI taxonomy): Eukaryota > Metazoa > Chordata > Mammalia > Rodentia > Muridae > Rhynchomys > Rhynchomys soricoides. The sequence continues at coordinate 50,870 of JADRCH010000107.1, read as the reverse complement.
AGCTTTGGCAGGATAATTTTAGAGAGACAGATTGCAGAGGAAGACAAAACAAGCCAGAAAATGAGAAGGAGCCAGGAGAATAGAACAAATTGCCAGAGTTAGTTTGAGGCCAAACAGAGCAATTCGGAAGCTGAGAAAAGCCAGAGTGAATCAGTCAACTTGGAGAGGAGTTTGAGCCAGAATATTTGAGTTGAATCAGCCAGTCAGAGCTCAGAAAGAACTAGAAAAGATGAGTTTATTCAGCAGTAAGCCTCTGAGATGACATGTCTGGCAAATGAGTTACATTTACACTAAAAAAAATGAGAAGAATGGAAGAACAGAGTAACTTTATACACATGATGTATATAGCTCTTCACAACGTCTTCTACATTGTCTTGCCTTTGAAGGCAGCATCACATACCACACAGAGACACACATACACATATAAAGTAAAATAATACTTTAAGAAACTTCAATTGATAATATAGATGCTTTTAGAGGAAAATGAGCATTAACTTATACCAAGAGTCAAACTTATCAAAAGGACTGGGAAGATTAAAAATTGAGATAATGAAAAACACCACCAATCAGTTCTACAGTTAAGAGAACAATTACTCTTGAGGACCACCCTAGTTTGGTTCCTAGCACCCACAGTTCACAACTACTTGCAAACTCTTAGCTCTGCAAGCATCTGCATTATAAACACAGGCACATGCACATAGCACAAGTGGTTAGGTACAAAGCCCAAACAGACCTTTATCTGGATGTGTTGTGCTTTTGTCTTCTGGCATCAATACCAATCCATCCTTTACAAACAGCTAGTGAGTAAAAGTATGAAATTCCATGGAGAGATTCAGAGTTAAGAAAGCCTGTTCTGGCCGGGCAGTGGTGGTGCACACCTTTAATCCCAGCACTCGGGAGGCAGAGGCAGGCGGGTTTCTGAGTTCGAGGCCAGCCAGGTCTACAGAGTGCGTTCCAGGACAGCCAGGGCTACACAGAGAAACCCTGTCTCGAAAAACCAAAAAAAAAAAGAAAGAAAGAAAGAAAGCCTGTTCTGTAACAGAAACCTATACTTTCAAAGTGTTCTCTAGGTGGTACTTAAGAGCTTTACTCGGGAACCACTGAGCTTCCTAACTCTTGAGAAGGGACCGGGGGGGGGGGGGATATGAGACTATATATTTAATGTTTAAGAACCAAACCCGAGAACTGTAAAGGAGAAGTATGTTGAGGGTAAGGGCCAATCAAAAAACATAATGAACGTATTTACACAAAACTACCACACAGGTCTCCAAAGATAATTATCTGAACCATAATTTGCTATACAAAATGACTTTCACTGTCATGTTTTTAGCAAGCATTACCCTGGTGTCACAATAAATACATAAAAGATACCAGATCCCATTTCTGAAGGTTCTTAATGAAAACCACTTGATCTCATTTTAGAAAGACTGTCATTTCTACTTCCTTCCTTCAATGACCTAAAATTTCTAAGCTATTTTTAAAACTGCATTACCACCTTACTTTAAATTCTAATGGTCTTATAATTATATTTTAAATTAGCATGCACTCCTTTAACTGATATTCTTCATTAAAAAAATAATTGATCCAATATACCTCAAATTCTGCTCCGTAAGTCACAATCAGCAGAAAGCACTAATGACCTGTGTACTTACAAAACAGTGGCTGATACTGTGTCTAGATCCCAGCACACAGTTCAGTTATAGTTCTCCCTAACAGTTAGGAACTGAGGAGTGTGCTGAGCTTGAGTTACACTTGACGATCTAACCACTGCCACTCAGCCTGCAGCCCTCTCCCTATCACACTTCTAATCACCTCACCTAGCTTTATTTAAAACTATTTTAAAAAGAAAAGATGCACTACCTAAGAGGAAACAAAAGAGAAGCAGGAACATCAAACATGCTGCACAGTATTCGGAATTAGAGCATGGGGGCTACGTAGCTTCACAAATGTCGATAAAACGAGAGCCTGAGTACCTACAACACTGCTGATTTTAAAGCCCAACATGGGTTTACATGTACCGATGCATACCTGCACATGTACCTGCACGCACTCTACATGTACCTATGCATACC
>JADRCH010000107.1:0-48788 GCA_019843965.1 Rhynchomys soricoides | reverse complement strand
TACCTGCACATGTACCTGCACGCACTCTACATGTACCTATGCATACCGGCACATGTACCTGCACGCACTCTACATGTACCTATGCATACCTGCATATGTATTCTACATATACCTAGAAGGGATCACCTGTGATCACTTGTGTCTTAAATGCAGACAAACTGTGTCGTGGAAGTTCTCTCATGGTCTGTCACCTTCTTGATAAGGGGCTGAGTCTGTCAGAAACTGTAACATCCCCTATCTGCAAATGTTTGACAGATCTCAAAATATTGACAATTTTAGCACTCTGGCTATCAAACAAAAACAGTAGTGCTACTTGGCTCTGAAGTGACACAAGGGGATGCTGAGAACACACTTCTCTTCCTCCTACACAGCTTTCCAAGCTGGCGGCAGTGACACCATGAGAGATTAGCTTTATGGTTTAACTGATGGTGATAAAACAAAATCCCCAGTCTGGATTTCAATATAACAATGGAAAACAAGGCTATCAAAATCAAGGGGGAAAACTGGAAAGTGTTGATTTTCCCCAAAAAATGGTCCCTTTTCTCAACAAACTGTCTACACAAAAGTAGAATCAGCCAAGCTCCAGGGAATGACATTACCTACCACTTACCAATGACCCAGACAGAAAAGCTGAGGACATCTGTCATCTGCTAGAATGATAAAGACATTTATTGCTCTTTATCAAGAAACCCACAAAGGTAAAGAGTAACATCAAAAGAAATGAATATCATCCCTCACCAGTCTTCCTGTGGACTCATTCATTCCTATCTTGACCTGACTTTTGTTTGGTTTGTCTATCTGTGCAGGACTTTTTTTTCCTTCAAATCTACATGGCATTGAACAGCTGGATTTCTCGCCCCTTTATAACCCTGCCCATGGGCAAACTGTGTGTAAGGCAGGGATGGTAATGAAGCTTGCTTCCAGGGGGTCCCTATAAGGAAAATCAGTGGTTTAGTGGCACATAAACTTGGCAGTAAGTAATGTGCTCAGACCAGTGCCTAAAAAGAGTAAGTACTCAGGAAAAATTAACCATCAAAATCATCAACACCAGTTTTCCTGACAGCGCTTAGGAGTCAGGATCTCTCCCACTTTAAGACCAAATCTTCATCTCCAGCTTACCTTTTTCATATAAACTTAGAACAGCACCCGCACAGACAGACCCACAGGTGTGCAGGTCAGAAATAATCAAAGCGAAGACCAACTTAAGAACATAATGTGTTCCGACTGAGTCCTTCCCTGTAGCTCTTCTCCTGCCACTTTGTTCTTACTACAAAGTGTAACTAACTTGACTCCTTTTTGTCTTTGGTTTTTTTGGTGTTTCCTTTTTTAGTGCTAAGTATGGATCCAATGACTCACTAGACAAGCACAACCAGAAAGCTACATCCCAAACCTTACTGCTGTTCATTATGTCTGTATTCTTAACAACAATGCAATTCATTCTACGTGTTTCTGAACTTTAAAAAGTTAGGACAGGGGAGAATACAGTCTTCTACATTTACTCTGTTTCCCGTCTATATTTATGTTCCTTTAGTTTGACAGAGGGTCTTCCCTCTACAGGTAGTCAAGGTTATCAGGTAATAAAGTATGGCCAGTCTCAAGCCTGTAACTGTCCCCTCATCCTCCAGAGCAGCTGGGATTGTAGCAGTGCAACACACCTGGCTAAGGCTTCCCGTTAGTACTAGTCTCTAGGCAATGTTTCCCTGGGACAATGTTTTTCCAACATTACCATCACAGGGTTTAATGGCCCAAGCCTTTAGCCCAGCATGTGGAATACAGACAGACAGAGAGCTCTGTGAGTTTGATGTCAGCCTGGTCTACATAGAAAGTTCCAGGCCAGTCAGGGTTATATAGTAAGATCCAGTCTCAAATAAAAAAACCAAAAAAGCATCAAATCTCCATGAACGCTGGAAAACATCTTAGCACCACTGTGAAGCCAAGACTATGAGCAGTAATGTGAACACTCAAGTGTTGGAGGAGGGATTTTAAGTTCAAGGTCAGTCAAGGCTGCAGGACAAGATATTTTCTGCAAAAACAACAGACTCAGGAGAATTAATGAATCAGAGTGCATAGAGCCCCCATCACTGCCACTTTACACGCACACTCCTCGTCTTACCTAAGTATTCTGTCTGTTTTCTGCCCTCCCAACAATATTTTCAAGCCTTTTACATTGTTGCCAACCTAATGTACAAATTACAAACCAGGGGCTGGAGAGTTGGCTCAGCGGTTAAGAGCACTGACTGCTCTTCCAGAGGTCCTGAGTTCAGTTCCCAGCACCTACGTGGTGGCTCACAACCATCTATAACATGATCTGATGCCCTCTTCTGGCGTGCAGCATATATATAAACACAGAACATTCATACATAAATAAAAAAAATTACACACCAGTTTTGTCTTTGATACTAATCAACATTTTTTTTGTTCATGGTGGGAGAGGGGGGGAGAGAAGAGGAGGAGAATGGACACGTATGTGCAGAGGTTAGACAGCAACTTGGAAGTCAGTTCTCACCTTCCACCTGGTTGTTCCTGGCTAGCCAGCCTGTAAGCTTCCTAGCAGTTCTCTTGTCTGCTGTTCACCTCACTGTAGGAGACTGGGATTACAGACATGCACAACTTGTCCTGATTTTTCATAGGCTCATCAGGCTTCAGCAGACAGCACTTTTACCTGTCATCTCCCTAGCCCTGGTTTCCTATTCTTATTGACATGTACTGCTTGTCCATCGGGATAGTTTTAGCCTTTTGCCAGTAATATGTACTGATACATTCAATTATGTCTGATCGTTTCTGGATGGGTCTGCTTCATATACCATCATCCATACTAATACTGTCAGGGATACTCCCTTCCCTTGTACCTTCTGTGATTGATTCAAGAATCTCAATCAGTCATACAACTATTATCCTGGATTATCTTCTAAACATTTTATAGTTTCACCTTCAATATTAACCTGCATATGACTGTTTCTAATTACATAAATTAGATACATCCCATGATGAGTAGTTCCTATTTGCTAATAAGCACACATATTAACAACTATAATTTTAAGGTATGAAAGTAGTGTGAGCTCTAGTGTCAGGACTCTGCTGAGCTATCCTGACAATCTCCTAGAATATCTTGCCCTCTTTGAGGGTATCGTGTACCCCACAAGTCTCCTTCCTAACTTGTGCCGTAAACTGAACCTACCTCCTCTTGGGCTCTACCATACATTACAACAATGTGTTTGATAACTAGACTATAGACTCTCCGGGAGCAAAATGTCTACAATCAGAGACCTAAGGACTTACCAGTTAAAAACAAACTGTTAGATGAGTAAATGTTCAAATGCTATGGAAGTCAATGTGCTGGCTTAGTGACTACAAATAGGGGCTGTGTAGCCGCACTGCCTTGACTGGAATCCCAGCAACACCATTTAAGAGCTGCATAGCATTGCACAAACTGCTTACCCAAAATTGAGTGCACCATACTTGACAAAATGTAGTACACAGTTCAAAGAATATGCTGGAGATTAAATGAGATTATGAAAAGTGTTTATACAAACTAAAAGTTCAAAACATTACTGTTGGTCTTTCCACTAAATTCCCTTTTTTATCACCTTTTATAAGTCCTTAGTACTAAGTCCTTAGTATTTCAGAAACTTCTAATTCTCTGGGATACACACAAGAGAGCCAAATTATTAAAAAAAAGTAAAATTACATGAGAAAATAACCATGTACATAAAAGCAGTAATGCTAAAAAGGAGAAATGAAACCTCCTGTTGGAGACCATGCATCCATGTCCACCCTCTCCCCAAGATTCCTCCTCTAGAGCCACATATAGGAAAATTCTGCATGTAATTATAGGAAGCTGTAAATTCCTTTATACTTTGATATGGCCATCAACTTCTGTCTTTTTGCAGCTACAACTTGGTTTTAGTGTAGGTAGTTACAATGGATAGTTAAACAGAACTGTTGGAAGCATAATCTAATTACAATAGTGAGACAGTATAGTTGTAGAATAACAAAAAATAAAGTCACTTTCCACCACAAGAAATCTTTAATAAAGATACACATAAATATAGGCTGTGTTGTATTTGAATCTGGAATACCCCCACACGCTCCTTTTTGCCTCTTGGTGCCAGCTTGTGGCCTTATTTTGAAACCTGTAAATCCTTTAGGAAATAGAGACTATTAGGCAAAAGATCACCAGGAGTAGGCCCTTCAAAGTTATACCTTTGACTCCAACCTGTTTTCTCTGCTTCCTGGTCCACAGCACATGCCCCGAACTATAAGCTCCACACTGTCTTACCTTTCAGATCCCTAAGGCTGAGCTATGCAGTGAGCTCCACACTGTCTCACCCCCTTTCAGCTCCCTGAGGCTATGAGCTGTGCTGTGAGTTTCACCAAGCTTTCTTTCCTTTCAGCTCCCTGAAACAATGAGCTAATAAACTTCCCTGGGGGGCTCCTGTCAGGTATTTTCAAAAAAAAAAAAAAAAAAATCTCTAGAATATTACATACAGAGAATAACAGGCAGTTTTTCTGGGACATTTAAAGTCCAAAATGCTAACGGAAATGCAGAGAGTAAAGACTTCACTCGTGACCTTGCAGAGGGGAACATGTATCCTATTGGATATTAGACTAGAGGCAAAATCTGAGCAATGCTCAATTCAAAAGTAATGGCTAATTTATATTTAAGGAAGAAGATTTCAAGACACCATAGCATACTTTTAACCTGATTTACAGTAAGGACAAAAAAAAAACAAAAAACAAAACAAAACAAAAAAGCACAAAGATTTGGAAAACAGACAATGTAGCTATGAACACCTTTCAAGTCGTGGCCAAAACAAGGACAGAGAATGCTGTCCTTATTGAAGACAAGGTGCACTATGATCACCCAAATCCGTCTCTCTGTAAGACAAGTGGGAGGCATGGCCTTGTTGGAGGAAGTATGTAACTTTAAAGTTTCCCAAGCCTACTTTTAATGATGGCTGTTAAATGTTTTAACCTCTCTTCTGGTACACCACCCACTGGGGGCAGTGAGAGAAAATATATGGGAAGCAACTCCCTCTGAGTTGTCTGGAAATCCGTGTTTAGTTTACAGGTCAGTAACGGCAGCTCAATCCACTCATAGACACTTCACGGATACACCTGTAGTTTAGTTCGGCAGGCTTGGGATAGTAGGAGCGGTGGCACTTTAGCAGAAATGGCTGGGCCTCAGCCAAATCAGCACAAGTCAGTAGAGGAAACCAGTAGGAATGACAGAAGTTTTCAGCTGTGTCTCTCTCAGCAAAATGAAGATCAGTGAAGACAGAGACCAAGAAGCATTTAGCTATGTAAGCAGGTCAAGCTCAGCCTCACTCAGCCTCAGTCACTGCCCAGTGGGCCTATTTATACTCCTTCCAAACATCATAGTCCTCCACAGGTCTTGTCTCAGCACTTGAGTCTGTGACAGCTGACATCACTGTTAATCAGCCTGAGAGCAAAGAAGCAGCAACAAACTGTAGCACACACACAGCAGAAGTTTTTTGGCAAGTTTCTCTCTATGGAACCTGACAAATGGAGTTCAACTGCGAACTGTGAGGCAGACCAATACTTGTACGTCTTGCTCTCTTCCTGCCTGGAACTTGCAGGTCTCAGAGATGCATACATGCTGCCATTATGGCTTCCAGCCATGATGATCACTAACTCTCTAAAACTATGAGTCCCTTATTAAATGGTTTCTTTTAAAAGCTGTGCCTTTTCACAGCAAAAGAGCAGTAACTAAGACACTATGGCACCCAGAAAATGCAATGGCAGTTGCTGCTAAGAGCAGAGAAATCAGGATTCCTATTCCCACCCTAAACTACAACACAGAGGCTAAAGGTCCCACTCGCTGGAGCCTGCACAAGTTGTCCAACAATAGCAGCTACAACCTGTTGCCACCTTGACTCGAGGCGTTCAAACGCTGAAGTACACACACAAGCTGGACGTCAGCCAGCACCCGAAATGCCACTTCTCCTGGCTTCACCAGTTTTGAAGTCCAGCAAACTAAGTAGTAACAAGCCATGTTAAACTTTTTTACTTTGGAAGTTACCCTCCTATTTTGAAGGAATTCGTTGTTGTGAGAACTGTGCCAAATACTGTCTCTCTCCAGTCCCTAGAAACAAGGGTAGTTTGGCCAATTTTATGTCCTCACTTAGAACTTTGAACATCACAAAGATGCAGAGGTAGAAAAAGGTTCTTTTCCTGTGGCAGAGGGGACTATCAACAAAGGTATTGGCTTTCTACAGTGGTGACTTTGTCAGCAGCAAAATTCTAACCAGGCTACATATGGGATGCAGCTTGTGGTAGGACTTCAAACAGCTAGTCTCTCTTCAAACACATTTCTCCAGCCTGCCCTTTAATTCTGAAAGCTATCTACTATCTTCCAGGACATGCCTCTTCTGTTTAAGTCAGTCAAAACCCATCCCTACAGTTGACACCCAAGAAGTGAGTGGCACTGCACACCTTGGCCTCAGAGAATGCTGTATCATCGACACTAGATTGTACTGCCAATGCCAATTAGTAGCTTAGTCCTCTGCTACCCATCCTTCAGTTTACTTAGTGCACTGGCTGGCAGAGCAAGCAGGCCATGTTCTCTGTACAAACCCTACAGCAGGGAAGGCAACATTGTGTTGAACCACATCTTGCATTCTGAAACATCCTGACACTGACTTGACACTAAGTGTCAAAGAACCACCGGGAGCTGCACAGCTTCACTCATTCATGAATTTACACACTGGGATTCTTTCCATCACCTAATTAGGAATCAACGTTCTTAAAGGAGGGGGAAAAAAAACCAAAAACCCAATTAGGATTCTATTTCACCAGCGTTCTCCTCCAGTAAGAAAAGCCATCCGTTTGGGAAAACCATCCTTTGACAAACCCTTGCCGCCAAACTCAAATGATATTTTCTGCCAAGTTTCACCACCCAACAGGCAAGTAGGCAGAACTGCCTCTATACTTCCAGATCTCTGTTCTAGCACATTTCTTTTTTTTTTTTTTTTTTTTTCCGAGACAGGGTTTCCCTGTATAGCCCTGGCTGTCCTGGAACTCACTCTGTAGACCAGACTGGCCTCAAACTCAGAAATCTGCCTGCCTCTGCCTCCTGAGTGCTGGGATTAAAGGCCTGCGCCTCTACTGCTCGCCCGACCGGCTCTAGCCACTTCTTAATATAGCTGTCTCCTACACCTGATCTCAAAATCACGTTTTCCAGCATCTAGAATGATGGCCGGAACAAACAGGAAGTGCTGCTTTTGAAGTTGAGACACTGCTTTAGTTCCAAATCCACTCTTTGTGCTACCCTGCAACTTTTCTACAAATCCAAAGAAAAGGTTTAAAAAGTTTTCTCAATAAAAATAACTTTAATGGATCCAGTGTTGTAAACAATTATTACACCTACTATACCAGAGAATTTGTACAGAGTTTGGCAGTACAATCTAGTGTTGATACAGCATTCTGAGGCCGAGGTGTGCAGTGCCACTCACAATTCTTGGGTGTCAACTGTAGGAATGGGTTTTGACTGACTTAAAGCCCTATTTGTAACAAGACTTAGTACTAAACATTTGAATGTGGACATTAATTCTGTTCAAGTTATTTAACGGATGTTTGTACATTGGGAGTAACTGCTTCTAAGCAAGGCTGTCTTGCTTATCATCCCACTAATTAGGTATGCGACTAGCCCTGTCAAGTACAGGCTAAAGAGTTATCACTCAAGTCACATATCATTAGATATGACTGCCCATAAGAAGTCCTCGTGTGTGTGTGTAGTGGTGTGCTCACAAATTCCAGCTCCACCAAGGCATCCAATTCCAGAACTCTTCATATAAACGGGCCACTCAAAACCCAACACAACCAACAGGGGTCAGCAGCTGCTGTTCCCAACGCCTAGCAGACTGATCAGACAGAGGAAAGCACCGCCACCAGGTGCTCCTGAGGACGAGGAGTTAAGTGGGAAGGGGCGCACTGCCCACGGCCGCCGGAGCGGCCAGAGTCTCCCGACAGTCGCGCAGAGCAGGAATCTCCCTTTCAGTCATGGGCTCCTGTCACCAGCCCAGCATAACGGAAGAAGCGCGAGTGGCAGCGGCTTAGGCAGGGGAGCCGAGTGCACTAAAGCCGGCGGCCCAGAGCCTGAAGGAAGGCCGTCCCTCTGAGCGGACGCGGTGCAGGGCTACGGCTGCGGAAGCGTGCTCCCTCGGGACGAAGAGGAGAACGGCCAGATCTCGGAGCCGAGGACTGCGCGGAGACTCTGAGCAAGGCTGTCAACGCGCCAGCCGAGGGCAAACCCGTGACCGAGGGGCCGGAGAGGGCGCGAGGCCGCCGCGACGCCGACTGCGGCAGCGCGGGCCGGAGGGCGCCGGGCAGCGGGACGTGCGCAGCCGACAGGCGAGGGCGTGGGTCCCGGCGTGCGGCGGGGCGGCGTCGGGCCCGGCGGGGAGGGGCGGAGGCGGGGGAGGGGGCGGGAGCGCTGCCGGCCCGCGGGCTCCCGACGCCGCGCCACCCGCCCGGGCCCGCAGGCCGCCGTCCCCGGACCCAGCGCCGACGCCGGACCATCCCCGCCCCCAGAACCCCCGCCCCGCCGGAGAATAACTCACCTGTTTGTCGGGGAAATCGCTCCTGCTCGGCCCTCTGACTGACTCCTCCGGCTCACCGTCTTCCCTCTGGGAGGAAGAGGCGGGACTTCCTGTCTCTCCGTTGAGCCACTTCCGGCGGTTCCCAGGGCGACTACGCTGGATGGAGCACAGAACACCATAACCGAAAAACAAAGGTTTCACAGTTGCCTTGGCTAAAGACCTAAATTCACGTTCTCTGTTTTTCCTAGAATGGCCGACGGTTCGGCGTGTCGACTTGCTTTCAACCCAGCGGTACTTTCCGGAAGTTCCTACGGGAGAAAACAGGAAGTTCCACCCTCCCCTCTGGAAGGGAAACGGAAAGCCTAGAGAGTCAATCTGTAGGGCAGAAGCTGTTTGGGTTCAGTGACGGCCGGTTCTTCGTGGAAGGACAGTTGTCTTCCTGAAGATGCTCAATGGGACCGTCCCCGCAGCACCCCGCGCCCTGTCTCCATCTCTCGAACCCGAGGGCGGTGCTGGGAAGGGCAGGGGCGGGGCCTGCGCTAGGGCCTTCCTCTGCATCGGGTCCCCTAGGCGCCAGTTTAGAGCCTCTGGGGTTCTCATATGAAGGCTGTGAGTGACAGAGTGCTACCCTAAATAATAAAAACAGATAATCCAATGACACCAGAATGGGGTCTCACATGTGTTGACCACGGGGAGACGCGAATCTAATGGCTCCTGAGAATAAACTTGTTGAATTTTCATTGTGATTCTTGTATCCACGGTAGGGAAATGCAATCTAAGAGAATCAAATAACCGTTTCCAAGGTTACACAGCTTGTAAAAGTGGAACATAACTCTAAACTCAACATGTCATGGCCAAAATTGGTTTACACATCTAATCCAAAGTGCATTAGGACTCGGTAGGATGTGTCACTCCATTGGCCCCTGGCTCTTAAATAATTTTCGCAGTGCCTACAGTTAGCAGAATGAGAACAGGACGGGTACATTAGCAAACTAATAATTAGAAAGGAAGGGACCGGGTGGCGATGTCACACGCCTTTAATCTCAATACTGGAGAGGCAGGGGCCTGGTCTACCAAGTGAGTTGCAGCACAGCCAGGACTACACAGAGAAACTCTGGCTCCAAAAAACAAATGAATAAAGAAAGAAAGGATGGTTGCTGGGTAGGAAGCTGTATCCTTATCCCTGTAACAAAATGCTGGAACACCCAACAAGCAGTTTAAAGGGTTTATTTTGGGTCACAGTTTCTCCTATGCTGGAGAAGGAATGGGTAGTGGCTTTCTCAGTGGTTAACAGAAGCTTTTGGCTGCTGCTACACTTGGGCACATCCAGAAACAAACCTCAGGCAGGAACCAGAGGTGGTTATAAATTTCAAGGGCCCTCCCCTAGTAACCCCTTTCTGTTCCATGTCTCAAAAGTTCCACAATCTCTTCCAAGCACTTTCAACAGCCTGGGAAGAGGCAACCAAGCACATGAGCCATTGAGGATCATTTCTGATTCCAGCCATAATAGGAGTCAATAATTGAATTTACCGCAACATTATAGGATTGAATTCATCTTTGTGCCCATGTGACTTTAATATATTCCATCAGGGAGGTAAAACTAAGTGCAGGGACACAGTGATTGGCATTATCTGACGATTTAAGTATAGAGACATAAGCTGGGTACTGGTAATGCATGCCTTTAATCCTAGCACTTGAGAGGCAGAGACAGGCAGATCACTTGAGATCATGGCCAGCCTGGTCTACAGAGTGAGTACCAGGACAGCCAAGCCAGGGTTAGAAAAACCTTGTCTCATAAAAAAAAAAAAAAAAAAAAAAAAGACTAGAGACAGGTCATTGATAGAGCATGTGCGTGAGGTGTGAGGCCCTGAGTACATACTTCATACATACCAAAGCCAGGATGTAGTATGACACACTAGGAGGTCATTTCCTGGTAAGAAACTTCAATGTCAACAAAAGAGACTACATGGAGCCACTTTTAATTATACCTTCTTTTTTAAAAAACTGAGTTCTAAAAACAAAACATTAAAAAGCCACATGGCACAGAGATGTGGATTTGTTCATCTCTTAACATCATCTTTATGTAACAGTGATTAGCACACAGGCCCACAACCGAGAAGAAGATAAGAAGCCATGGAAGTCAGGACAGCAGGCTCAAACCAAAATTCCAGCATAAAGAGATGAGGTGGGCACAAAGTCCTATTCCTTCTGAGGTTGCAATTGGCAGTTGATAGTGACTGGGAGAGAGAATGTTTTCTTTAAGGGTGTATGATCTCTGGGAGGGGGGCTGTCAACCATGCTCCTGTAGAAAGCCACACACCCAAGAGTATAAGGGCAGCACAAATTGAACGTGACATTCTTTTAAAAAAAAACAAAAACAAAAAAGAGGGCACAAAATTGGACAGCTGAGAAAAGAAGTGTAGATCTGGGATGAGTTAGAGATCATTGTGACTGTGATCAAAATGCAATAAACAAAATTTTTAACTAATAAAAATTGCCAAAAAGGAAAACTGAAAAAAAAATTAAAAAAAAAAAAACAGAAAAAAGAAATGGTGATTCTCTAAAGTATTTATAAATGTAAAAATATTCATCAAAATTAATAAAAATAAATATAATGTATTGAATCCCCACTCTGTGAAAGACAGTGCTAAATGTTTTACCCATGTCATTTTGCTACCTATGGCTACAGTAAAGACATTCTCATTCCTGCAAAGAAAACTGTCAGTCCCTTGGGACAACATTCCTGACCAAGGTAACTTAAGGAAGCATTTCCCATGGTTTTACAAGCTTTAGTCTACTATGAGAGAAATGACATAAAGTAACATGAAGCAACTAGCCACATGATGTCCTTAGGAAGCAGAGAGAAAGGAATGCTGACCTTCTCAACGTTCAGTCCCAGGCTCTGTCTACATTCGGGCTGGGCCTTCCCTCTTTAGTTAAACCTTCTTGGAAACATTTCCATAAACATACCCAGTGGTGTGTTTCAATGCTGACTTTAAATGCAGTTAGGTTTAATTAAAACACACACACACACACACACACACACACACACACACACCACCACACCACACCTGTGTTTTAATAAAAACATAACACTTTAAGTCATAGAATTGCAACCCAGGCCCCTAAAGTTTCATTTCATCTTATAAAGCAAAGTCCATGTATTCCATCCCTAAATGTTCCCAAAATAGGGCTGGAGAGATGGCTTAGTGGTTAAGAGCACTGACTGCTTTTCCAGAGATTCCCAGCAACCACATGGTGGTTCACAACTATATATAATGGGATCTGATGCCCTCTTCTGGTGTGTCTGAAGACAGCTACAGTGTGCTCACATACATAATATAAAATCTTTTATATGTGTGTGTATATATAACTTGCTAGGTTCCCAAGTGCTTCCTGAAGACAGCAACACTTTGACCTGCTTGAACATACACTGAGCAAAATTCACTGAGTACAGCTGTGAACTGAAGTCCCCCTCAAACAGTAAGCCACACCTTTGAAGACCAAGCATTTCACACAGTTGATTGTTAAACTATTGAATGATTGGAATCATTCAAACTATTGGGTGAGTTGGAATGTTGCAATTCCGGAGCCAAATTATCTTGGGCTATCTTATCCTTCTAAATAACCACCCAAGGTCTACTGCTGTTTGACCTAACATCCTTGTAGGCTAAATCCCTTTGGAATGTACAAACAGACCCCTCCCTTCTACCAACCCAGAAGCTGAAGCATGTCATCAGGTAACATCTGGAGCTTAGAGAGGCTTCCCCACTTTGCCACCTCACGTTTCCACGTTGATTTATAATGTTATTCTATTACTATAAAAAACTTCATGAAGGCAGGCATGGTGGTACAGTACCTTTTGCCTCAGCACTTGGGAGGCAGAGGCAGGTATACCTCTCTGTGTTCAGCCAGCTTGGTTTACATAGCAAGTTCCAGGCTAGCCAGCTGTTATTGCTATGGAGCGTGATATTTGGGGAACCTGTACCTGTATTCTCTGCCCATGGCTGCTCATATTAGACCTTAGACAGCCCTAGGAGAGAAGTGTGAGCTGCTTCTGTTCTTACCACTGACTTATGGTATGCCACTTTTCCTGAGTCTTCACCCCTGATTTCGAGGGCAAAGACAGACAGACCAAAGCAAAGTGTTCCTCCTAAGCCCATCTTTGTTGAACTAAGATGTTTATTGGGGGTTATATTCACAAGAGCCTAGGGGACTCAGCAAACTGGAGCCCTAAAAAGCCACACTCCAACATTGGAGATGACTCATTATTGCTATCTCTAGGTATCTTGTGCAGCTTGCAGGTGACTCTACTGCCAAAGGCTTTCCTTTGTTGGGTATGGTGGTCACAGCCCTATCCCAGTGAGTGCCTTCAGCAGATGGGGTGGATCTCATCCTTAATCCCAGTGTTTGAGAGAAAGAGGCAGGAGCTGTGAACTTCCAGCCAGCCTGGTCTACAGAGTTAGACCCTGTCTCAAATGGAATCATTTTCACTGCCTGCAATGTTCAAAGACTAAATGGAGTGCTCAGCTACAAATGCAACATCTATAGTGGCCCCCTCCCACCAAGGTCAAAGGTCACCACAGAAAAAAGGGTAGAAAGTTTGTAAGAGCCAGAGGCTGGCTAGAAAGGACCAAGCTAAAACAGTGTCTTCGGAGGTGACAGGGCCACTGCACTCAACTGCTCACTGCAGCTATGCTAGTCTGCACAAGACCCACACAAGACCAAGCCAGCCATCATTCTGTCATGGAGGAAAAGAGGGTTTGTGAGCCCCCCACCCCTAACTAAGGAGCTATGGACAATTTGCAGGTTCTGAATAAAAGAGATTCAGCTTTCTTTACAGTTACAGCTCCTAAGAGATCCACCACAGCGCAGCCGATAACCTCACACCCAGGAGGGTACGGGCAGCACAGATTGGTCATACATGTTACTAAACAAAAAGGACACAAAGTTGAGGGTGTCGGGAGGTGGAAGTGGATCTGGGAGGAGGAGTGAGGAACCAAGATGACTAGGGCACGTTATATGAAACCCTCGAAGGATTTTTTAAGAGATGTTTTAGAGAGTCTTCCTGCAATTGATTACCACTTACTTATCCTTGCGGAGGCTCCTTGTTAGTTTTCTCTTTCCATCCTTACAGGAATTTGTTTGGTTTCTCTCTTTTTTCTTCTTCTCTTCTCTCTCTGTGCATGCACCCTTTCTCTTTCTCTTCCCCCTCACCCCCTCCATGGTGACTTTCCTTGGGGTCAGTGAAATCACCTGAGAGCAGCTTCCCAATAAACCTGCCTATATATAATCTGAGCTGTCTTGAATTGACTTGTTTCACCAGCAGAGAAATAACTTATCAGAATTGTGTGTGTGTGTGTGTGTGTGTGTGTGTGTGTGTGTGTGTTCTCGAATGCGTACAATGGCACATGTATGGGGAAGACATACAGAAGACAACTTGTAGAAGTTGATTTTCTCCTTCCACCATGTGGGACCAGGGTATCAGACCAGGCATATCAGCAAGCACATTTACCTGACAAGCCATGTGATCAGACCCTGAAGGAAACTTACTAAGCTCAGTCTAGTTCATCGTCATTTAGATGGTCATAACCACTCTCATGAAAGACAGTATGTCACATAGCACATGCGTTCCCCTGAGAGTGCTGAAGAGCATTGGCTGTTTGTGCTGTGTTAACAGGCAGTTGTTTAGTCAGTACTTTAATGCCATGGTTTGTTTCTTTTGCAATTAAATCCCCTTTATTTCTTCCATCCTTAGCTGGAAGGATAGAACCTGTCTCATCCTGTTATTTAGGCAGAATCTAGTGTTTCCCTCTGCAGCTCTACTTTCCAGAACCCTGGACCCCTATTTTTACCTGCTGAAGTATCCCAGATCTCTGCTTTCTGGTTCTGAAAGTGGGGGTGTAGATAGACTTTAAACATCTCCATTTATTTGAAAATAATAATTTACAATTTGAGAGGGAGGTTGGTCATTCTTGGTGACTAATTTTACAGTGTCATCTCATGTTTGAGTTCCCTGTCCCGTTTTTGTTATTACATCCAAATGCCTACTTACAATAACAGTGCAAATATGTATGCTAAGCACCCGCTCTAGAATTTTAAATCTTAGCTCTTTCTGAATGTGTTTTGGTGGATTTCAATGTGGGAGGTAATATAATTTAAAACTTTATATTTTCTACTCTAGTGAAAGGCATAATTTCTCTGACATATTTTTTCCCATCTAGAATAAGGAATTACAATGGAATAGTGTTTTAAAATAAGAGTTGTCGACATAATGACATTTTTTTCTTCTCTTCACTTCTACCCAAACTAAAATAATTCAGAAACATTTATTTACTTAGCATAACTGCTGAGAAATTATAGTCATTACATCCACCATCACTTTCCTTATAAACCACATTTCATCGACGCAGAAAACCTCTTGTGTTTCTGTCCTTGTACTTCATCTATCAGCAAAGATTTTGGAGCTGAGCAAAGTCATTTCTCATTGATCTTGAATCCAAATTTTCTCAAATTGTGTATTGAAGTAGTTTTAATTTGCCATTTGAAAAATAAAACCCAATTCCCCAAATTTAAATTTCAATTAAAATTTATTTTAATT
The DNA here is from genome assembly GCA_019843965.1 of Rhynchomys soricoides. Lineage (NCBI taxonomy): Eukaryota > Metazoa > Chordata > Mammalia > Rodentia > Muridae > Rhynchomys > Rhynchomys soricoides. The sequence continues at coordinate 33,626 of JADRCH010000107.1, read as the reverse complement.
GTTCAGAGCTTGAGTGTTTTTGTTTTGTTTTGTTTTTGCAGTAGCCTATTGTACTAGTCAGGGTTCTCTAGAGTCACAAAATTTATGGGTAGTCTCTTTATACTAAGAGAATTTGTTGATGATTTACAGTCTGTAGTCCAACTCCCCAACAATGGTCAGCAGCAGCTGTGAATGGTAGTCTAAGGATCTAGCAGTTTCTCAGTCACACAAGGCAAGCAGGCGAAGGAGAATCTGCCTTCTTCCAATGTCCTTATGTAAGTCTCCAGTGGAAGGTGTGGCCAAGATTAAAGGTGTGTACCATCATGACTGGGTCTGGAACTTGCTTTGTCCCAGATAACTTTGAACTCAGAGATCTCCTTGCCTTAGTCTCCTGGGATTCATAGCCACTATGCCTCAAGATCTCCATGCCAAGATCCAGGTTAGAAATTTATATCTCTCAGCCTCAAGATCAAGATCACAAGTGAGCCTTCCAATTTGGGGTTGTACTTCATTCCAGTTATAGTCAAGTTGACAACCAGGAATAGCCTCTACAACCCCTTGTCAACTTGACACAAATAATGTCTCATGTCCACATGAAACAATTGTCACCTACACCTGCATAGGAGACGAACTAGTCTAGACGAGGGCCTGAAGATTGAAAAAACTCACGGGTCCTTTGGAAGCCAAATGCCAAAGCTGTTTATTCCAGAGCTCTTATATAGTCATTTACACAAGGTTAAACAAAACAACAGTAAGCCAGCAATGCTATCTAAGGGAACGTCTTGGTCTCATGATTCTTAGCCCACCTGAGCAAAACATCCTGCAGGGGTCAGGATATTGGTAAACAGTTCTCATGGGAACCAACACTCTTCCTGACCACAAGGGCAGGGTAAGCCAAGTCTCAGCAAGCCAAAGCCTTTCACCCCACAACAATAACAAGGTCGTGAATATGCCTAACATGATATAACTATTCCTCGTACAGTCACGAACGCATTTGTAAATTTACCATGGGGCAATGTCCCTTGGGAACATTCTTTTAGAATCCCAACTTAAATACCAACTGATATTAAAGAAATTAGAAGAAAGACAAATGTGTTCTTAACAAAATACAACAGAAGCATTCCTTTCACTTTATGATCCTCGTTTCTGCAGCTGGTCACGTGGCCTTAGCTGGTATTTATAACCACCTTCCTCTACGACCCATTCTGTATTTCCTCCACCCTCTGCAAGCACCTCAGCAGGTCTTGGCTCTTTTCCTGGAGGAGTGACCCGTACCTTCATTCCTGATGGGTCTGCATCCTTAGTCATCCTGCTTGAATTAGGCTGTTGTAGTTTCCCATTGACTTTAATCACAGGACATGGTAGTACTAAGAGACGCCCTAAGGGATCTCCTGCACTCCAGACATGATCCTTCTTACCTCCATTGTGGAGAGGCAGTCCAATTTCCCCACGGTAATCTGGATCTATCACCCCTCTTAACACTGTTAATTCCTTTCTTAGCCTGTTGGTTTAAGGGCATTAGAAGCCCAAAATGACGAGTGGAAAGTCTGAGTTTCCAGTTCAATAGAATGGTTGTTGTGGCTCCTGATAGGAGCACTCACCCCTCTAGAACCAAAACTTCTAGGCCAGCAGAGCCTAGAGTTGTGGGAACAGGAAGCAAAATTTTTCCTAGAGGGTCACAAGGAGTGATAGTGAGTGGAACTATTCCCTTTTCCACCCCTTGATCCCTGGACCCATGGATCCTGGCTATGGGAGAAACTGTACCATATATTGGATACTGATTCAAAGCATACACTGCCTTCTGAAGAACTCTGCCCCAGCCCTCCATGCTGCTGCCACCTAATTGGAGCTGTAACTGTGTTTTCAAAAGACCATTCCATCTTTCTATCAGACCAGCTGCTTCAGGATGAAGGGGAGCATGGTAAGACCAGTGGATTCCTTGACCATAGGCCCACTGTCGCACTTCTCTGGCTGTGAAATGAGTTCCTTGATCAGAAGCAATATTGTGTGGAATACCATGACGATGGATAAGGCATTCTTTAAGTCCATGGATGGTGGTTTTGGCAGAAGCATTATGTGCAGGAAAGGCAAATTCATAACCAGAATAAGTATCTACTCCAGTAAGAACAAAAAGTTGTCCTTTCCATGGAGGAAGTGGTCCAATGTAGTCAACCTGCCACCGGCTTGCTGGCTGGTCACCTTGAGAAATGGTGCCATATCTGGGGCTCAGTGTTGGCAGATCTGGCATTCAGCAGAAGCAGCAGGTGAGTGGAAGTCCATGTTGTTGAGCCCAAGCATAACCTCCATCTCAGCCACCATGGCCACTTTGTTCATGTGCCCATTGAGCAATGACAGGGATGGCTGGGGAAAGAGGATGACTGTCCACAGAATGGGTCATCTTATCCACTTGATTATTGAACTCCACAGCTGAAGTCACCTTTTGGTGAGCATTTACATGGGACACAAATATCTTCACATCCTTTGCCCATTTGGAGAGATCTATCCACATACTTCTTCCCCAGATGTCTTTCTCACCAATTTTCCAATCATGATCTTTCCAAGTCCCTGATCATCCAGCCAATCCATTGGCTACAGCCCATGAGTCAGTGAACAATCATACATCTGGCCATTTCTTCTTCCAAACAAACTGTAATACCATGTGTACTGCCCGAAGTTCTGCCTACTGTGAAGATTTTCCTTCACCTGTATCTTTCAGGGTTGTCCCAGAAAGGGGTTGTAATGCTGCAGCTGTCCACTTCTGGGTGGTGCCTGCATAACGTGCAGAGCCATCAGTAAACCAGGTCCTAATCTTCTCTTCTTCAGTCAGCTGATCATAGGGAACACCCCATGAGGTTATAGGTGCATGCTTGGCAGCAGATGGCTTTGTAACAGGAGAGAAAACATAGGCATTTGAGCAACTTCTTTATGTAACTTGCTTGTGCCTTCAGGACCTGCTCAGGCTTGATCACATATGTACCACTTTCATTTGACCATAGACTGCTGCTGTGCATGTCCTACTTTATGATTTGGAGGGTCGAATGACACCCAGCTCATGATGGGCAGTTCAGGTCACATGGTAACTTCGTGTCCTATTGGTCCAAACATTTAAACACATGAGTCTATGGGGGCCATTCACATTCAAACCACCAAAGGGAGCAAACTCTGGCCATCAGACTTGGCAACAAGCACTTCTACTTGTAGAGCCATCATTGGTCAAGCTGTAATTGTGTGTTATAGTTACACACATGTACACATGTGTGTGCAGGTACATGTGCACATCTGTGTGCATTCATGTAGAGGTCACAGGTTGGTGTTGGGTTTTCCTCGATTGTTCTCCACAATTCTTCTCAATTGTTATCTTTTAAGACAGGGTCTTCTCTTGAACTTGGAGCTCCAAAATTCAGATAGATTGGCTAGCCAGCAAGTCCCAAAGAGCCTCTTGTCTCTTCCCTCTCTACAGGAATATTCATAGGTCCTACTTAGCTCTACGAAGCTGCAGGGGTCTTATATGGCTCATCACAGCTACTCTGATTTAAGACAGTAATAACTTTGCCTAACTTGAATGAAACAATCATCCAACAGAGGCCAACAGAGGAGCCTGTATAGGCAAGACCCCAGACACACGAATGCCACAATGTCCTAAGCACTTTTCAATGGAATGCCAGCATTTCAACATTGGCAGATTTCTCAACCAACTAACCAACCAACAAATGAATCAAAGAGTCTTGTTGAGTAATCATCCGATTGGGTAAGACTGCTGTGCCATTCATGAGGGCAACAAGCTGAGCTGAGTCTGCATCCTTGTAAATGCCACATACAACATCTGATCCAGAATCAGTGTCTACTGGATTTCTTTGTAGAAAAATAAGAAGGACTCAAAAAGTGAAATCTGTGTTGTTTGATTTCTTACTTATGTGGGTAGTTTCACCTACAAGCAAAGTCCTGAACAAACTCTGTTATCTGATGGAGCCAAAGGACTCCTAAGTGCCATTTTAGTAAACAGGGTGACACACCACTTTAGATGTCTAGTAGTAAGAGAATTCAATGTGAAATATATATTTTAAAGACTTATTTTTATGTGCCTTTGTGTTGTCTTGTGTGTTCATGAACACATGTGCAGGTGCCAGAAGAGGAGACCAGATCCCTTGGAGCTGGAAATACAAGTGACTGAGTTGCCTGTGGGAACTGAACTGTCCTTTGCAAGAGCAGCAAGTGCTCTTAACTACTGAACCACATTTTCAGATCCAAATGTTAAATATTTTAAATAGTATTTTTGTCCTATTTAAGTTGACTACTTTGAATGTGTAATGGCTAATGAATTAAGTTATGTTTTGGACCTTGAATATGCAAAACAACATAGAATACTTGCCTCTATGTTAACATGCCCATGTCCAGCAGACCCGATGGTACTTGAGGTGTCAGTGGCAAATAGAGATGCTGTTTGGAGCCTCTGGCAGGCCCTTGTAGGTGAATCACAGAAGAGACCTTTGGCATTTTGGAGAAAAGCTTGACCATCATCTGCAGACAACTATTCTCCCTTTGAAAAACAGCTCTTGGCCTGCTATTGGGCCTTAGTGGAAACTGAATGTTTTTGACAATAGGACACCAAGTTACCATGTGACCTGAACTGCCCCATTATGAGCTGGATGTTATCAGACCCTCCAAGTCATAAAGTAGGACATGCACAGCAGCAGTCTATTATCAAATGGAAGTGGTATATACGTGATTGGGCCTGAGCTCTCATATGTGCTCAAGCTATGCCCAGTGTGACATACAGTCACTTTCTACTGCCTGTAGATCAAGATGTAGAACTCTCAGCTCCTCCAGCACCATGTCTGTGGCATGTTGCCCCTTTCCCACCATAATGATAATGGTGAAACCCATGTTTTCTTTATAAAACTTGCTGTGGTCATGGTGTCTCTTCACAGCAATAAAACCCTAACTAAGACAATCCCCCAAATCCATGTGGTAGATGGGAGGAACTGACCACCCCCAATCTGTTCATGTAGTGATACTCATGTGTATATACACATTAAGATGATGTCTGAAAAATGAGGAAAGAGGACTATCCAACCCCCAGAAGTTAGCGTGAATATCTCTGAAGAAGGAGGAGAATCAGAGAAGTCCCTGAAGTCACCCTTAGTTGTTGGGGAACTGGAAGGATTAGAACAACAACAAAGTTGTCTGGACACAGCTAGAAAAGGAGGGTGTGAGACCAGCAGAGCAAGTGGACATGATTGTGGAGAGACACTTTTTTGATGTCAATGATCATTGTAAGATCACACAGCCCCTCCAGTGTCTTCTGCTGATCTGAATGACACCTAATCTTCAGTGTGACACAAGCTGCTGATGGGAAAGCAGAAACCAAGAAGGAACCTTTGTTATAAGTCAACAAACGGCAGAGCAGTTTGGGCTTGGAGCTAGGAAAGACAACAGCAGAAACAGAAGTAGAGGCTTTTGAGAAATGGAATTGGCTGGTCTTTAAGGAAGGAAGTTCTAGGCTTTGTCATTACATAGTCCATGGCCCATTCACCATGCTGTCCATGATAGCAGTCCAGGGGGAAAAGGTTAGGGTGAGCAGACATTTCCATGACAGAGGGATGATCAGTGTGTCCAGTATGAAAAAGGCAGAAGACTAGGGGATCTGGTTCTCAGATGAGGAGACCAGCTGGGCACTCAGCTAATACAAAACCCATGGGAATGCTGGATATACCTCACATGAGCCAGAAGGAGAGGGCCGGAGTTGAAGCTCTACATTCCCTGCCCCACTACCCTCTCTCAGCTCATCTGCGAGGCATGGAAGACCAGAACTTTTGCACAGTCCAGTAGACACACACACTAGGTTTCCAGACTATTACATTCTATTTTTATCACTGTAGTATGGAACCCAGACATTCCAAATCCTCCTTAATTTCTTCCAGTGCATCAATAATGCCCAACTGGTACTCAAGAACTCCTAAACTTGACAGTAGTGATACATTAGTATACTACATCTACTAGTTAACTTTGATATGGTATAGTAAGGTTGGACCTGATTGATATTGTGATGGTTTGAATAAGAACTTCCCCCCCCCCCACCATGGGCTCATACATTTGCCTGCTTGATCTCCAATTGAAGAACTTTTGGGGGAAGGAATAAGAGGTGTGGCCTTGCTGGAGGAAGTGTGCCAACGGCAGTGGGCATTGAGGGTTCAAAAGCTCATGCCAGGCCCAGTCCCCACCCTTCCCTTCCCTCTCTCTAACTCAGGATGTAGCTTTCAGCTGCTTCTTCAGCACCATGCCTGTCATGTGTGCCACCCTGTTCCCCACTGCGATGATAATGTAGTAACTCTCTAGAATTGTAAGCAAGCCTCCAGTAAATGTTGATTTTTATAAGAATTGCCATGGTTATGATGTCTTGTCACAAATAAAATCTTTTAAGACGAAAATGTTGCACCATTCCTCAGGGTAGAATGTAGTGAATGATCACTAACCTATGTGCATATATTTACTTTAAACATTTTTGAAAGAAAATATTTTTATTTTCTCTACCCTCAATTTTTTGCTGCCTTACAACTAACTGGATAATTGGCTTGACCAGTAACTAGGGATGATTTTCTTTACCCCTCTGTATGTGTAATGAACTTTAATGATATTCTTTTCCAGTATCCCACATTAAAGCAGGCTGTGGTAGCCACGTGGTTCCGAGGCAGGTGGAAAACTGCAAGAGATTCACTAAGGTTCACCCTGACCACTGCTGGCAGAGAAACATGAACTCTGGACTCTGACATTGCAGGATTCACATTTCCTAGGTTCAGTGTTTTATCCTCCTTCCTTCTCTTCTGTTTGTTGAGTAACTAACAAAGACACTGTTGGTCTCAAGAACCTACAGGGATGAAAGTACCTGAATATATTTATTGTTTAGTCTTTCACTGATTGACTAGACTAGCTGGCCAGGGGTGCTCTGGAATCTGAGGACTTTTTGCCCCCAGTGCTGGGGAGATAAATGCTTACCAATACACCTAGCTACATTGTAGGTATTGGGAGTCAAAATCCAGGTCCTCATGCTTGTGCAAGCAAGCATGCTGCCTGCTTCGTCATGTTCTCAGCCAGCTGTCTTTAATGAGAGACACAAATCTGAAAAGTGACATTGCAACAGCTAGCAGATACAAGGAAGATGAAGGAAAACAGGTTATGGAATGTTTTTATTTGGAACCATAATAGAGGCTTTTAAAATAACCCTTCAAATTCTTTTCTATTAGCATGATTTAAGTAATTAATTTATAAGAATTGGTTTATTTATATATGCTTGACTGTAAAAAAAAATTAACTTTTTGTAATGTTTACACCATCAAGCCCAATCAAGCCAAACAAGATAGTTAACTAAAATGATTGATGGATGCAGATTTAGCTGAGAGCTTTAAATCGAGACTATCTTGCTGATGTCAGGGCTGATTAGCTCTCCATTTAACACTGGTGTTATTAAAAGCTTTGAGAAATTCACATAAACTCATCAAGCAAAATTTCAATGGGGTGAGAGAAATTCCATCAGGGTGAATTCTGCTGGTAGAATGGTGGGTGTATGTGTTTGCAGGGTGGGGGCTTTACTAATGGGGTAGAAGTATGGGAGGCAGAGGGGCTGAGCAGGTGGCATCAATCACAGCAAAGCTGAAGATGTTTGGAATTAAAGAAAAAAAAAAATTCATCTTTGCACAAGGATTCCAAATGGTGTGAGGGTATGAATGTTGATCATTTAGCTTCAGAATGTTCAAGAATCTGGGGAAAATAAATGAAGGGGAGGCAAGAAGTTACTACAGAGACGTGCCTTCGTAACTCTTCTAAAAGTGGATCCACAAGGAAATCACTGTAGTCCGTGGGGGAAGGTGACTCGGGCCAGAGCTCCTGGGTCTGATGATTGGGAACCACAGTTCTTCAGGGCCTGGAAGGCAAACTGAAGGATTGAGCCAATGGCCTTGAAAGTGATAATCTAACTGACTGAAGAGACTTCCCACCTATACTGGAAGGTTGTCCCAGCCTGTTGCAGTAGATTCAGGAAGTGAAGGTACAGGTGGCTGTGAAGTGCGAAGTTAAGTGACAGAGAGACTGTTAAAACATTTCCAATGTCCATCCCATCCAAACATTTTACTTTCCACCTTTCCTGAATGTTCCCAACTTCAGCTTTGCCCAGGGTCTAAGGGGGTAGATCTGCCATTGGGTTAGAACACACTAGAAGGCACCTGTTGTCCTGAATGCTGCTTTGATAGCTCCAGGAAAAGGGCAGCGAATAACTTGGACCCCTGTATGTAGTTCCACCTAGCAAAACAATAAGAACAAGGAAACTCATTTACACTCACATGAAGAAGGGAGAGTACCCAACCATGTCCACAGAAAAATTGTGCCTGTTGTAACTCTATCCATCTAAGTGCTTAGCATGCTTCTGAGATCCCTAGGATCAACGTCATTCACACAAGGAAAATGGCATTACTTAAGAAGATGAGATCCAGATGTGGCATCCAATGACAAATCCCAGCATTTGGAAAACAGAGGCGAAAGGATCACTGTAACCTCAAAGCCAGTCTGCTCTGCATAGATATTTCCAGGTCAGCCAGAGGTATAGAATGAGATTGTCTCAGAACAGAGAGAGGAAGGAAAAGAAGGAGGAAGAGGAGGGGGGAAAAGAAGAAGAAGGAAGAGAGACACGAGGAGGAGAAGGAAGAGGCAGCAATGAATCCTGGACTCAACCACCAAAATCCCTGTTATCTGTGATTTTGCTTTATCCCCCTGCCTTAGCCTCTTTGGGTGACAGGATTCCTGCAGAGCACAGCTCCACCTGCCATTCTTTGCTGTCTCCCCTTTGACATGTCAGGGATTGAAGAATCAAACCTTCCTGTTTAGCCCTAGTTAAGAGGTTTTTTATAATTCAAATCCATCCTTTGAAGCCCTCAAACTGCAAGGAGACAATGTTGGAGGGAGGGCCTTCCAGCGAGAAGATGATTAAGTTTAAGCCATCTTAGGGGGATGTCCCATGATCCCACGGGCTTGGTGAATTTATGAGGGAAGAAGCACCAGAGCACTTCGCTTGCCTCCAGCAGGACCATCCCTTCCTCTTCCTCACTTCTTCTCTCTCCTCCTCAGCTCTAGGCCTGCCACACCAGGACACACAGTGGTCTGAAAGAGGCTTAACCTGGTATTCCCAACCTAAGGAGATGTGGGAAAATAAACCTCTGGCCTTAAGCCACCAGGTCTCTTATTGTCCAATCTGACAAGGCCACATAGAACTCCCTGCCTTCCCAGGGTCCACTCACCTGTTGATCTTCTCATTCTGAGAGTGCTCTCCATCATCCACAGCTCCCAGTGGGAGCATCATCACACTCTTTTGTGTGATAGCCTGGAATATTTTGGCAATTGGAATGGTTGACCCATCCTGGACCATATCAGGATCGACTCCAAACACTAAAACACAGGCAAAGAAGGCACTAGACTAAATCACAACAAGACTATGAGTGTAGTAATGTGTGCTTCCCTTTATTTCTCTGGAGTCTTGTCAAATAGCCCAAGCTGGCATGGAATTCACTTATAGCCAGACTTCTGTCAAACTCAAAGTCCCCTGTCTCCCAGCTGCTGGACTTGTGTGTGAACATACTTGGCTTAAAATTTTAATTTGGAAGCAAGGTAAAATTTTTAGAATTTAGAGAAATTGCAAACATAGCCCACATAGCATTCCTGCATAGCACCAACTCTGCTTTCCTCATATACGTCTGATGTAACTATTGTGCAACAACCAGGAAACAGAAACCAACGGTGGGACTGTTTTTTCCCTTTGTGTTTTTGTTAGTTTGTTTGATGCTTGGTTTTGTTTTTTGTCTTGTTTATTTTTCAAGACAGGGTTTCTTTTTTTGTTTGTTTTGGATGGGCACCAAAATTACATTTATTCTTTTTCTTTTCTTTTTTAATTCACTTTATATTCTGATCTCTGTCCCTTCATCCCCCTCCTCTTCTCCTCTGAGAGAGTGGAGGCCTCCCTAGATATTCCTCACCCTAGCACATCAAATCTCTGCAGGGCTAGGCACTTCTTCTCCCGCTAAGGCCAGACAAGACAACCAAGTTATGGGACTGGATCTCACAGATAGGCCAGCTTTAGGAACAGCCCTACCCCCTCTAGTTGTCCAGGACCCACAGAAGCTGGGCAGCACAGCTCACCTATCTAGGCTCTTTGGTTGGTAGTTCAGTCTCTGAAGGCCCCCAAGGGTCCAGGTTAGTTGACTCTATTGGTCTTCCTGTGGAGTTCCTATCCCTTTCAGGGCTCTCAGTCCTTCCCTCAACTCTTCTATAAGAGTTCCCAAGCTCCGTCCTATGTTTGGTTGTGGGCCTCTGCATCTGTCTAAGTAAGCTGCTCGAAGGAGCCTCTCAGAGGACTACCATAGTAGGCTCCTGTCTGCAAGCATAACAGAGTATCATAAATAATGTCAGGGATTGGTACTTGCCCATGGGATGAGTCTCTGGTTTGGCCGGTCATTGCTCAGCCCTTCTGTCAGTCTCTGCCTGCATTTCTTGTAAGCAGGACAAATTTTGGATCCAAAATTTTGTGGGTGGGCTGGTATTCCTATTGCTCCACTGGGGTTCCTGCCTGGCTACAGGAGGTGACCTCTTCAGGATCCATATCGCCACTTCTGTGAGTCTCAGCTAAAGTCACCCATATTGGTTTTGGGGAGCTTCCCCTTTCCCAGGTCTCTGGCACATCCTCAAGATGCTCCCCTGCCAACTACAGATTTCCACTCATTCTCATGGCCATCTGGCCATCTTCCCAAGACTGGGTTTCTTTATGTAGTCTTGGGTGTCCCAGAACTAGCTCTGTAGACTACCTGGTTAAGCCTTGAACTCACAGAGATCTGACTGCCTCTGTCTCAAGAGTACTGGGATTATTAAAGTTGTGCACCACCACTGCCCAGTTTAACAAAGGTACCTTTTTTCTACTAATGTTGCAAGACTTTTCCTGGTCAGAGGTGAACAAACATTTGTTCATTCTAGCCAAGGCACCAACAAACCAGGGGGGAAAAATCTTACCTAGGTCTAGTTTGGTGCTCCAGTGAGTTCAATTGGTGTTAGGTGCAGGAGCATGGACAACAAATGTCCCCTTACACCAGGAATTGTTAACCATTACATCTACTCATGGAGAAGTGTGGCCTCTTACCTCCACTGGGAAGGTTTTCCTGTGTCCTGCCTTCTACCACCTTTCCTCCTTTCACAAAGAATCATTAGTCACCCCAATACTGTGAGGGTCTTCTGTTAATAATCATAGTTGACCTTAAGGGAGGAACTACTGCGTTGGGCATGGAGGACAAAGTTCCCCAACAAGCAACTGTACTCTAGACTCCGCTAAAATTTCATTCATCTTTCCTTCTTCCTATTCCTGGATCTGACAGAACCCCACCAGCCTTGTGTTGTCGCACGTTTCTTCAGTATTCTCCCATCTTTCATGCCCTTGTCCCTTTTACAGGGTACCAATCGGCAGCTTTACAAGATGTTCCTCATTTTGATATAGTATGTTTTCCCATAACTGGAAGATGTTATTATGCACATTGTAACAAGATTCAAAATGATATGCTTACATCTTATTGTTCAAGTTTCATTTCTGTTGTGATAATAACCCTGACCAAGACAGTTTAGCAGAGATAGGATTATTTCATCTTAAAGTTCCAGACTACAGCTCATCATTGTGGAGAAGTCAAGGCAGGAACTTCAAACAGATGGTTATGTAGCATCCGTGGCCAAGAGCAAGAGAAGCGTATGCACACATGCTGGCTTGCTTGTTCAGGACCCCTGCATACGGAATGGTGCAACCCACAGCGGACTGAGTCTTCCCATATCAATTAACTTCATTAACACAATCCCCCACACTTGTTCCCACAGGGCAACACGATCTAGGCAATTCTGTGTTGAGAATTTCCAGGTGATTCTTGGTTGCGTCAAGTTGATGGTTAATCATTGGAACCATGAATTAAATATTATGGAAGTGGAGTTTTGTCATTGTAGTTGTCATCGTTGTCATCATCATAAGGCGCTGTGTGTAAAGATAGCTGTCCTTTCCGATCAACCTCATGTCAGAATCCTTTTTCTAGCTTTCAAGGCAGCTCATGAAGCACTTTCAGCGGCTGCCCTTGGCACTAGATAGAGATTAGCTCCAACCCCTAGCTCTGATAAAAAGTTGCCAGTGGAGATGGAAAACAAAGAAACAAAACAACGCAGGCCACCTCCTCTTTTAAAATTACATCTATTTACTTATTTTATGTGCATGTGTGTCATACCTGCTCCTCTGTGTGTACACCACAAATATACCTTGTCCTTACAAAGGTCAGAAGTGTTGGATCCTCCTGACCTGGAGTTACTGATGGCTGTGAACCATTGTGTGGGTGTGGGGACCTGAACCTGGGTAGCTACAAGAGCAACAGTGCTCTAAAGCGCTGAGCCATCTCTCCTGCCCCCATGTCCCCTCCTCTTGACTTACAAAGGCAAGTGGACAGAAGCAAAGTGCCTTGTTATTAGAGCAGATTTGCTCTCAGCGGCTAACACAGCGCTCTTTAGCAAACGTCTCTAAGAACCTTCATTTCTGCCAGGCAGTGGTGGCGCACGCCTTTAATCCCAGCAATTGGGAGGCAGAGACAGGCGGATTTCTGAGTTCGAGGCCTGCCTGGTCTACAGAGTGAGTTCCAGGACAGCCAGGGCTATACAGAGAAACCCTGTCTCAAAAAAACTAATAAATAAATAAATAAATAAATAAATAAATAAATAAATCGAACCTTCATTTCCTCTGCTACCTGAAGACTGCTATGAGGACCACAGGAAGTGCCAAGTAAGAAGCCTCCTGTGCACACAAAAGTAACTGCCACTTGCCACAGGCCAAAAAGTATCCTACGTACTCCAGCCAAAGTGTTTCATAACTCTTTATGATATCTGCCTTTGCTGTTTCAAACACATCATTCCTCAGTGGCATTCCAACTGCCTTCCTGACTCTTCCCTTTGACATGTCATTAGCAAAATATCTGTTGACAACGGGGTTATTAGGAATGGTAGGAGGGTATGGCTCTAAATCTTGGATTTATTCTGTGTTTTTTTTTTTTTTTCAGATCTGTGTCCCTCAACCCCAGCAGAGATTTCATGCTTCAAAAAGGTCTGGGCAAGGCTGGAGAGATGGCTCACTGCCCTTCCCAGAAGATCTTGGTTCATAGTACACACAAGGTCTAATAGTCATCCATAACAGCAATTCCAGGGATCCAATGCTCTCTTCTGACCTCCAGTTGTTGCACATATGCAGATACAGGCAAAATACTCACAACACATAAAAGAAAATAACTCTAAAGAATTAATAGGAAAAGTCTGGGCTTCCCTATTTTGTTGAGTCCACAAGGGTGGAGGTCTCAGTTCATCTTGACAGTACATGCAGGAATCTGTCTAGTAAGGTATTGTTGCCATGGAAACAAAGACATTGGGTATTCCGAAGGAATGAACTAGCTAGTGACAGCAAAGACAAGCAGGCAAAGAGAGCAAGCTTCCTACTTCTATGTCTTTAGTATAGACTTCCAGCAGAAGCTGTGGCCCAGGTTAAAGGTGGATCTTCCCAATTCAAAGATCCAGGTTAGAAGTGGGTCTTCCCACCTCAGATTTTTTAATTAAGAAAACAAATCCCTCACAGATATGCCCAGACATTTGGGCTTTAGTTAATTCCAGATGTAGTCAATAACCAAGAATCGCCATCACAGTAACATATTTCCATGAAGCCCTTTTGTGGGAACCCCATATTTATGGTCACATGGACCAAGCAGTCCAGCTAGAATGTGGTGAACCATAACCAGAGTAACAAACCTGAGTAAGGATGGGTCCATGACTGTAACTGTATTCATTCAAAGCACAACAAAAAAAGGTTATCTCTCTCTCTTTTTTGGGGGGGGGTGTTTGTTTTTTTGAGACAGGGTTTCTCTGTGCAGCCCTGGCTGTCCTGGAGCTCACTCTGTAGACCAGGCTGGACTTAAACTCAGAAATCTGCCTGCCTCTGCCTCCCAAGTGCTGGGATTAAAGGTGTGAGCCACCACTGCCAGGCAAAAAGGTTATCTCTCAATTTCTCTCTTTCTACATCTCTGTCTGACTCTGTCTCTCTCTGTCTGTGCTTTCTCTCTCTCTCTCTCTCTCTCTCTCTCTCTCTCTCTCTCTCACACACACACACACACACACACACACAAATACACACACCAAGCAGTGCTCTCAGGAGACAACATTACATTGTGGGTCTCATTTTTAATTCCTGCTTCATACTGCCCAGAGGCCATTACAGTGTGTTCCTTTCTATGACCAAGAAGACATGCTCATAGGCTTCTCCATTTATAATCTGTAAGTGTCTCCCATGCTATTAAAAGGATATTTTTTATGTGTTAGCCAACATATCTGTAAGTTTTCCTTCAGGAAAGTATTAAGTTTTCCCAATCTATCATTTTCCCAGAAGTCTTTAGTTTGAACCCTGGCTTTACTATTTAGTAGCTAAGTGCCTGTGATTGTTAATTAATCATTGTTAGCTTGATTGGATCTAGAATCACCTAGAAGGCTGAGGCACAGTTCTATGCCCATCTGGGAGTGTCTTCAAAGAGAATTAATTGGTAAGGAGAAGAGCCACCCTGAATGTGGGAGATAGTAGTCCATGGATCGGGGCAATGGACTGGACAAAATGGAGGACAAAATGGAGGATAAAATGGAGGACAAAATGGAGTAACCCTTCTGAAGACCAGTAGCTCTCCAAGAATCTTCCAGGCCTTCTGCATCAAGTTAGCACAAAGCCTCACAGAGTAAGCAGCTACCTTCCAATGTAATGTAGCCATTGTTGGAATGCCCAGACTGTCTCAGGAAAAGCAGCCAGATACACTCCCTTTAAATAATACTCATTCTATTGCTTCTGTCCCACTAGAAAACTGTAACCAATGTAGCACAGATAAAGAAGACAGTTGATATCTGAGTTTTAAAAGTGTCTTGGCCCCACTGCAAATGGGTGAATCAAAACATAAGTCCCACCTGTTTTGATGGCTCTTTGTGCTGCAAGGTACTGAGTATCATTGATGTTTGAAGTCCATGGGTGGAGTCCTAGTACCATAGAAACAGCCATTTTGTTGAAACTTTTCCTTTTAGAGAATACAGCTTCGAGATGCTGAGTCACCTAGAAGGTGACACAGTCAGTAGTAAGAAGAATGCTGGGCTTTCTTCATAGAGAGTGGATGGTGTTCCACCCGGAAACCAGGGGAAACCCTGATCTGATGTGTTGAGTATTGTGAGCCCTCAGTTATGCCGTTGGGTGCGTGACAGTGAACAGGACCTTCCAAGGCTTTGGGCTTTACCCAGAGGGCAAACATGGGCTCTAATTACCCCTCAATGCTTATACCTGCACAGTCCCTCATCCATAGTGGCAGCTCAGAGATGTTCGCTGCAAATTATGAAACACACAAAAAAAATACAGTTCCTTAGTTGCAATGACTTCGGTTTTCTGATCTAGTAGCACTCTAGTGAATATCTGGGGAATATTGCACATCCTGGGAAATTCCACAAAGTGGAAGCAATTCCAAGCTAAACAGTGAAGGGGGCATTTCAACAATCTGCTCTACTCCTTTCCGATGGCTGATGAGGAACTCCTTCCAGGAGGCTCCAGCCTCCAGATGATTGCTTCCTTTCATTCCTTCAGCTAGAATTCATTAGCCCCAAGGTTCTGGGGATGTAGCGGAGAAGGAGATAAGGAAGATCCTGCCCTTGTAGCGTGTATATAAGGTAAAACTGTAGTGTTTCCGAAAGGAAGGAAAGCAGCAAGAGGGAAGGACAGATGGAAGAGTGAAGGAGACGTCTGGAATGCAATTAGAGCCCAAGACCAAGACAGAGGACTGACAAGGCTGGAGACCTAGAAGGGCGTTGAGGCATTTCCTGAGCTCCCTTATTCAAGACTCTACTCCCTGTTAAAACAACTGGAGGTAAATTAATAACGAGCTGATAATGTAGACAGATCACTCCTTGTGGATAGTGACCCCCTTAAAACAGGTCTTTCAACCTGCTGATTTCAAACATCATGAGTAAGAAATGCTTGGGCTGAGAGTTTCTGCCTCCAGCCAAGCGTAGTCACTTGCCCACTCTATCTATGTGTAAAACCAATCTTGCCTTTATAGCTACTGTCTAATTTTAAAAAATTTCCTATCACTGCACCTCCAAATGGCTAGTTCTCTGACCTCTGTGATTGCATGTGTAATTGAAGGAAGAGGTTTGCCCCAAGTAAGACTGATGGGGATCTCTTGACATTTGTTCCATTCTTTGTATTGAAAAAAAAAAAAAATGAAACTTCAGCGATAACCACAGAACTGCTTAGTTTGTCATAGTGTGTGGGACCCAGAAACCATACTGTTGGGCCTAGCGACAACAGACACTTCTTACCTGTTTCTCCACCACAGATGGAGTCATGGAAGGGACTAGACGGATTGAAAATTTTCCTACGACTCGGCCGGGAATGACTGTTTTAGTTCCAGGGTCATCAAACGCACCCTCAATGCCGTGGATGGAGAGAGATGGATACCGCCACAGATGCATCAGGAGTTCCCCCTAAACCACCCAAAGAGCATGTGAATAAAGCTCATTTGAGGACTGGGACTGTAGCTTAGTTGAGTCCTTACCTAGCATGCACAGAGCTCAGTTTAGGCCCCAGCACCACATAATCTGGGCCTGGTGGAAGACGCCTTTCCTCCCAGCAACTGGGAGGTGGAGGCAACAAAACCAGGAATTCAAGGTCACCCTTGGCTCTTTAGTGAGCTGAGGCCAGCTTCAGCTAGAAGAGATCATGCTTCAAAGTCAAAGAGCAAGTCATACGTGGTTGCACACACTTTTAATCCCAGCACAGAAATGGGCAGATCTCCGTCAATTCAAGGACAACCTAGTCTACATAGTGAGTTTCAGGCCAACCAGGAAAATATAAGGAGTCTCAAAATAGATAGAGAGATAGATATAGAGCTAGGTAGATGGAAGAAATGACTAGGGGTATAGCTCAAGAGTAGAGTATTAACATGCACAAAGTCCTAGGGTCATTCCCATAGCACTGCAAATAAACTAAATCTCAGCTGAATTAAATTGCTTGTACCTCTAACATCTATGCTCCTGAGACCCACTCACAACAAGCTAATTAGCATCAAATTAGCTATATCTGGACTAATAATATAGGCAGGCCTTCCCTTCAGCATATGAGGCTTCTTGTCTCCCACTGCTGCAGGGTATGCATGCTGCCACCAGGAAGAACTTCTCCTGGTCAAGGGAGCTGGTTCAGAAATTGAATCCAGGGTCAATGAGATGACTCAGGGTACAAGCACTTGCCAGAGAGCTTGACAACCTGTATTTGGTCCCTCAAACCCAAGTAAAACAGTCAGATGTGGAGGCACGTATCTGTAATCCTAGCACTCCCTCCATAGGATTAGAGGCAGAGATACGAGCACATAGGCTAGCCAGTCCTGGGCACGCTGAGTGGAAGAGCCAACAAGAAGAAGATCCTTCATTGGCCAGGTGGAAGGAGAAAACCAACTCCTGGAAGTTATCCTCTGGCTCCATGTGTGTCACACAAATACATCATACAATAATAATAATAATAATAATAATAATAATAATAATAATAATAATAATGGAAAATAGTTTAAGAAGAAACTGAATCCAATTATAAATTTCTAACCAGTGCTATACACTGATAATAAATGTACTAAATTTTACTTCTTGGAACTCCTTAAATAAGTCTGTAGTGTTTGAGCTGATTTCATTCTTGCAGAGTTTCACAAATTTAGTCTGTGAAAAGAAATACACTTAGAGAGAACACTAGTACTTATAGTCAGCATGGTTTTGCCTTCTCTGGGCAGTTCCTAGGGAATCAACCACAGCTACCAACATCTGAGCAGGAGACTATGTTTCTAAGATTTAATTTTGTTAGTTTATATGTGTGTGTGAGTGTGTGTGTGAGTGAGTATGTGTGTGTGAGTGTGTGTGTGTGTGTGTGTGTGTAGTGAATTCTGTGCATATGAATGTGGTACAGTGCCTAAACAGGATGTTAGCTCCCTTAAAACTAGAGTTACAGGTAGTTGTGAGCCAACTGACATTTGGGCTGAAAACTGAACTCAGGTCCTCTGCAAGATCAATACATACTCTTAACCATTAAGTCATCTCTTTGGCCCTCAGCAGGCAAAATATTCTCTGCTTTTTTTAAAAAAAAAAAACAAAAACAAAAACAAAAACAAACCAAAAAAAAAGGAGAACGCAAATGAACAGGGACTTTAAATTCTTTAGGGATTTCTGCTCTGAGTTTTAAGGATCTTCACAGCCCTGGGAAAGGAATGTTGTGGCTTGCCCATTAGCCCTGAAGGGTCTTGGTAATGCCTGAGAAAGTGAACGATTAAAAAGTGTTGGAGCTGATGTTTCAGACAGTGGCTCCCAATTTTTGAACATTCAGAAAGTTCAGCTTCCTGACAGAAAGTGGAATGAGATTTAAATTAATAAATTGCTGTGGAAAGACACTGCTGCCGAATGAGTCATTATTCATGGTTAGATACTGAAGCCTGTACCAACTGCTCCCTAGGACAACTGATCCAGACCAGAGGAAAGTGGCCGTGAATGTCAAAACCCGCCCGCAATTTAACCTTTCCTTGTGTACTAAGATGCACAGGCCTACACTGCGTGGTGCTGATTAGACACTTGGAAAACATGATTTGAGAGAAGCATCATGTGTGCAGTTATGGTTATACCTTGGTATCAAACAGAAATTTCTCGACCTGGCTGCTCTTCCGGTATTCTTCTAGGTCCAGATCAATGTTTTCATACATTGTCTTTTCCTCCTCTGTAATAGAAGCCATTTGATCATAGATTCCAGGAATTAGGATGTGACCTGATGAATCCACCAGGCTACCTACAGAAGAGATGCAGAGATTACAAAGATACCAATGCTGCAGCCTCAGAGCCAGGCCAGATAAGACCCCACCCCCAGTGGCAAAAGTAGCCCCATGACAGCTTCTGTGCCCTGGGTAGAACCAGTGGCAACAATTCCATTTAACCAAGAGGTTGTAGGGCCAAGGGGGAAGTGGTCACAAGGCAGACTCAGCCTGAGTCGGACTGCTCCAATGGCCACCTAGCTCAGGGCAGAGTTGAGACATAGGTCTGCACCTTTAATATCCCAAGCAAGCCTCATGCTTGCATTTTATCTTATCCCAGGCTAAGAAGAAATAGTTATAATTGTTAAATATATGTACATGCATATATTTTACACATGCACTCATACACACTTACACAAAAACTGAAACTTCCCAAAATCTTTTCTCAGCTTTCCCTTACACACACACACACACACACACACACACACACACACACAAAGAAAATATATACCATAGACAAATCACAACCAAGAAGGACAGCAGTTTCCTGGAAAATGGTCACAGGAAGCCAATCTTGAAGTGCAGGTGTGTCGAGGCAGCAGAATGCACGGGAAAGCACTGTCAGCTCCTCTTTGTCCCGCTCCTGTCCAGACCTTCCCCAAGACTTCTGTTTCTCCAATGGCTGTGCTACAAGATAGTACTGAGTACTGTTGTGCTTCCAGTCCTGGGCTATACCATCCCTTCATTAGCCCCCTGAATGGCACTGTGTACTAAATAATACGCTGTGGGTCATACTCACAGAACAGTTGATGTCACACATTCCAGACTCAGGAGAGGAGCCACGCCTCCTTAACATCTCCCCCCCCCCCCCCCCCCCCCCAGCTTGGTTTGGTTTTTCTACCTACTGGTACTTTCTTGAGACTGATGCTCAGAACACTGATCTCTTACACTTTCTCCCCCTTCTGGGTGTTGCAATCAGTCCTAAGTGCTGGGTATCTCCAGAGAGGAACTTGAGGTTACTGGTGTTCATCTTAGTATGTCACAAACCAAATTCTGTCACCAAAACATTATTTTCTGTAGGAAAAGGTGATGTTTTAAAAGATAGGATGGCTATTCAAGCCACCACACAGGGCATCTCCAAGGCAAGCTGACTAGCAAAAATAGCTGAGTTAAAGAGTTCTGGGTACAAGAACAACAGATGTCAGTCTTTGGTATCCATACACTTGTACACAAATGTACACACACACACACACACACACACACAGACACCATATACAGATAAACAGGAATATACATATGTACATATACTGCACATACATACATATGTATTAGATGGATGGATGGATAGACAGATGTAGGGATAGATTGATGATTGATTGATTGATTGATTGATAGATAGATAGATAGATGATAGGTAGGTAGGTAAGTAGAAAGAAAGAAAGATAGACAGACAGACAGATGCTGAAGGTTTGAACCTGGCTAGTACCAATTTGTAATGTATTTTTACTAAAAACATCTCTAATAATAAAATCACAAAATCTTCCTTGAGCAAGCACCTCTTTGCTTTTCTACACAGTCTCAGATGCAAGGACTGATAGGGAAATGTGTGACATGGGCCCTGTTTGTAACTCCACCCAGAAAAAAAGCCATGTAGTCAAGTAGTATGTATCAAGAAGATTTCTGAAGAGAAATGATGGCTCCGGAGGAGGAGCCACAGGGAGTCAATCAGACCACATGTCCAGGCAGGGTAGCTGATCCAAGGAGATCGTGTGCAAGATGGATGCCATCTTGGCACTCAAACCTTTTATAGAACTTGGCAGGACTTTTGTTATTTTGGTACTTTTGACAAGTAGATCTGAGTACTATAGGCATCAAAGGCAGACTAACTCAAAGAACCAGGATGCTGGACAGTATTCCATCACAGAATTCTTGATAAAGATGGTGGTAGCCCAGATGTCCTCAGTGGACTATGCTGGGTTTGAGCATAACTAGATTTCTTGGCACACACTAAATTTTAAAATTGTAATATTTGCTCTGCACCACCATCTTCTCCACTACCAGACTGAAAGAAACACCTGTAAGCATACATGTTGACTAAGGAAAGATGCTTTACCTATCTTCTCTTTCCTTGTAGTTCACTCACAGTGAAATCTGATTAAGGAGATCCACAGAGGTTAATTTTAATTTGGGGTCATGATGGAGGAGATGTTATCAATAAAGATGCTGATGAGGAACTTGATAAGAGCCTCTAGCAGTTTGGCCATGTAGGCTGCTTATACTCTGTCTGGTACTGACTAGACCAGGGGGTGTTGGCATGTAGGATTTGGATAATTTATCTATCCCAAAGGAAAAGGTTTTCATAAAGAACACAATTCCAGATGTGGCAAACTGAGGTATTGTGCAACTTTTGAACCTTAAAAAATAAATCCATCAAGTGTGGCTACACAGTTGTGAGTTTCCCCCATGAGGACTGTGGAAGAGGCTACTACAAATGAGGCCCCTCAAGTTTAAGTTTTCCTAGCTTCCTGGGGACTCTATTTAGGCAGCAGTGATGCTGACAAGAGCTACCAGGTAGGTCAAGCCTGGAAATTTTTGATCTCTGAGAACACCTCTGTTTGCACAGACTAGTCAGCCTATAGGAAGTCAGGAGCAGAGGTCTGGTAAACTGCAGTGAGCAAATACACTGGCATCTCTGTGCCAATCAACCTTGGAAAGTGATGCCAAGTAGCACTCAGATATTTGGCACGATCATCTCTGGAGTCCTTGGTAAGATAAGGGCTGTTTTCTCTGACCAGGATAGACCTTTAATCATCTCTGGATACTCCATGCACATCCTACTGTATCCTCAGCTATGTGCTGGCTAGTTTTATGTTAACTTGACACAGCTATGGTCATCTGAGAGGAGGGATTCTCTATTTAAAAAATGCCTAAATAAATCAGGCTACAGGCAAGCCTATGGGGCATCTTCTTAATTGGTGATTGATTTGGAAGGGCCCATTGCCTGGTGAGTGGGGCCACCCCTGTGCTGACGGTCCTGGCTGCTATAAGAAAGCAGGCAAAGCAAGCCATGAAGAGCAAGACAGTAAGCAGTACCCTTCCATGGCCTCTGCATAAGCTCCTGCCTCCAGTTTCCTGCCCTGTTTGAGTTTCTGTCCTGACTTCCTTCAATGATGAACAGTGATGTGGAAGCATAAATCAAATAAAGCAACTCCCCAAGTTGCTTTTGGTCATGGTGTTTCATGACAGCAATAGTAACCCTCAGAAAACTTACTAGGTGAACATGTAATGAAGCCCACTTGCAACTGTGAAAACCTAAAACTAAATAATTTAAGTAACTTGCTGAATTTCACAGAGCTGATCTGTGGCAGTGCATGACCACAGCTAGTCATTCCCACCAAGAACCTGGTCATGATCCCTGGGTACTGAGAGCTGGGCTGTCACAGGCTCCACTTATGGTACAGAGACTGCTAGGATAGAGCCTCACTCATGACATCACTTAACTCTGAGTTATTGTCACTTGCTCATTTATCTGCAGTCAGAAAGTCCTCCTTTGTGTATGAAGATGGCATCTGGACTCCTGCTGGCTTGGGGCTGTCATTCCTGTCCCCTTGCTCTAGAAGCACTGGAGGGAATCTAGGATGGCTCTTTTAACTTCTTCAGGTCTCTATGTCCCCTTATCCTTGTGTATGGACAGATAGATCATAATACCCAATAAAAGAAGGTTTGGGGGCTACAGAGATGGGCCAGACAGTAAATGCTTGCCATAGAAGCATGGGGACTTGCATTTGATACTTAGACCCACGTAAAAAATACAGGTACTGTGCCAGGGGATATGGCACACACCTTTAATTTAAAAAATCAAGAAGCCCAGGCAGACAGATCTCTATAAGTCTGAGATCAGTCTGGTTTCCATAGCAAGTTTCATGCTAGACAAGGTTGAAGAGTGAGACCCCGTCTCAAAAGAGAAAAATCTGGGCACAGTGACATGCAGATACAAATTCAACTCTGTGGAGGCAGAGATAAAAGTCTCTTGTAGCCTAGTCAGATTAGCCTACTTGGTAATCTCTGCATTTCGATATCTCAAAAATAAAAGTGAACAACACCTGAGAAATGAGGAATGACAGCCAAGATTGACCTCTGGCTTCCATATACATGCCCACACATATGCACTGCACACATTTGTGTACCTGAACATATATACATGTATACAAAATAAACAACTTTTTAGATAAATAAATAGAAAATAAGTAAAAGCAGAATTATCAGTTCATGAAAAAAAAAATAACACACACGGGCTTCTTAACAAGCCTAGAGAGCACAAGGGAAGGAAGAAAAAGTTAAGCATATAGTTTTTCTATTACTATAAACTTTCCTGGAGATGATCCAGAAACCGAGAAGAACAAACAGAACTGAAGTGCAGAATGAGTTACTACCTAAAAGAGCAATCAAGTCAGCCATTGGTTCGTTGAGGATGCCACCAAAGGTTCCTGAATGGAAATCTTGATCTCTACACTTTACCTGTAAAGTAGAACAAAGAGAATAAACTTACCCATGCCGTGGTTCCTTCGCACACTGTTAAAGGTATGCTTAGTAATATCCTTCAGGACTCAGGTGGGTGACCTCCAGACCTGACCTCACATCCTATGTTCCCCAGTCACATGACTTAGGACCCTTCATTCCCTGACTATTCCACCAGCACAGTTCTATCTAAGATGGCCAGAGCATCCTTGGCTGAACTACTGCTGTTCATATCACTGGCTTGCTTTTGGCTTTGGCTCATGCTCTTTAGGTTAGTTCTTAGGAGAATGTTTCCTCCCTCGATTTCTGGGAAGTCTTTCTCTTTTCACTTTCAGTGATCTCTTTCTCTTTTCAATTATACTCAATTCTTTGACATCGCTCTTAATATCTCTCTCTCTCTCTCTCTCTCTCTCTCTCTCTCTCTCTCCACTCCCCCCCCCATAGTATGTGTGTTGGGCATGATGAGTGTATGGGTCTGTGTGCACCTGTTGCAAGGGTGTTCATTGTGTACAGAGAATTGTGCCAGAGAATGTCAGGTGTCTCCCTTCATGCTCTCCACTTTATTCCCTTGAGATAGGATCTCTCACTGAACCTGCAGTTCACCGATTTGCCAATCCCCCAATGCTAGGGTTATAGGCACCCATGGTCATATCCAGTTTTACATGGGTAATGGCTAATTCAGACCCTAACGTGTGCACAGCAAGTCCTCTTACCCAGAGTCATTTCCCTAGTTTTCGTCTCATAATTCTTTTCTGCCTGTCTCCTCTACAGCTTCTTCCATGACTGATTTTGTCTCAGAAGCTTGGAGTAGCTCACGCTGTGTCATTTACTACCTCCTACCTCTCAGTCGTCACACCCGTCCCTCTGAACCGTTTGTCTAAATCCAGACCTAAAACTGCGATTGCTCAGAGTGTAAGCCATTAAACACGCTTCCAGTTTCCGAAGACTTGGAGTGGAATTCAGCAGCTACGGTTACTTCATTCCAGCTTGAGCATGTCCCCATCAGTTACCATGTAAGCTTGAAGTACGTCTCTGGTCCCTCTCCTCCTGCCATTCCTGCCCAGCAGTCTCTCTCTGCCCCCACACACCCTTTGTGGAAGACAGGTCTCCCATTTGGTCACTTCAGAGGGAAGGTTCACCTTATTAGGCACTTGGACTAACTAAATAGTGCTGGGTTGACAGTCTCACTTCTGAAATCCTGCTTCTTCGCTGACCATTCCTGGTCCTCATTAGGATGTCCAGCTCCTTGGCCTTTCCAAGATTTACCAAGCTCCCAACCTTTGGTTTTACATTCCCCCCTTCGTGCCCATGAGTCCCAGCGTTCCGTGGTCTCCATTGGGATTGCATTTTCCCTATTCTCTTTGTCACAACTAACAGCCTGCCTCAGACCCCCCCCCCATGGAACTCTCTGACACACAGTGCACAGGTACTAGAGCACAGGTATCCATCCACATGGACACACGATGCCACACCCTTAACACTGCCTAACGCCTTGTGCTCTAGTTGGGTCTCTTACTCAACAGCTATGCCCATGGCCATCATTTTGCTCTGTGTAAATTTTCTTCCTACTTATGGGGGGTGGGGAGGGCCAACAGCAAAATGGGATGCTCCACCATCTTCACTCCCTGTCTACCTGACACTTTCTCAAGAGACGCCAATTCCTCCCCTTGGCACAAGATTTCATCTCTCACCAGCTCCTTGGTGCCTCTGTTCTTCCTTCCCCTGACTTGGGAAGCTTCTCTGGTCTGTGCTCCTTCCAGCTAGTGACCCCACTGCTTCTCACAGTCCGCTTTGTTGACAAACAGCTCTACCAGGCATCCCAACTTCTGCTTCCTGTTTTCCCAGCATTCCCACATCATCCTTCTCAGTACCTGTGTCTCTTCACAGTGAACTCCCTGTAAGCTGATGCTGATTTGCTCAGTCATATACACCTGGGATTCACATCAGCACATTCAACAAAGCGAGTGTGGTTTCTTTTCCTCTTTTTCTTTTTTTCTCTCTTCTCTTCTTCTCCCCGCTCCTCCTCTTCCACCCCCTCCATCTTCCCTTTTCTCTCCTCTCTCCCTCTTTCACTCTGTCATGAACTACTGGGCTAGAACCAGAGGTCTTATGCACAGTAGTCAACCAAGTGCTTCCCATGAACTATATCCCCAAGACCTTGCTTTTTTAATTATAAAAATGCATATTGTGATTTCAAAAAAATAAAAAAAAATCATAAAGATACAAGAGATCTTTATCTGGTCCAAAACTTTTTTCTTTTGTTTTGGTTTTGTTTTTTCAATATAGGGTCTCACTAAGTATCATTGGGTGTCCTGGAACTCCCTATGTAGTCCAGGTTGGCCTTGACTCCACAGAGATCTGCTTGCCTGTCCTCTCCTCCTGAGTGCTGGGGTGAAGCGTGTGCTACCACGCCTAGCCAGTTCATAAGTCTCATAAGTCATTTAGCTCTCAAAAGTGCCTACTCTTGGAGATTTCCATCATGTCCACTAAAGCCTATTATGTGAGAAAACGAAAGTGGTTAACTAGTGATTCACCCAGGAGGGACTTTATATTACATTGTATGCATTATCACAGGTTGCTTGTATTACTGAAAACAATTTAAAAGGAGGACTAATCTTAGGCTTGGGTAAGGGAACTATACTAACTTGTGAGATAGGAAACTAAAGCTCAGATGTAAAGACATCGAAGACACCTAAAGCTGTGGTGTGTCACAAAACGATGCTTCAGATGCCGTCAACTTTCTGTTGCCTCTTGACCATAGCATTAGGGTCCCCTGCCACCAAGGCCTGTAGGCACACAACAGGGAATGCTACAGAATGCTAGTCTGCCTTCTGAGTAGGTAGTCATCTTGGTAGGTATTACTCCTGCCTTCAGGTCCTATACCCACAGTTCTGAGAGACACCTCTAGGACTCTCTCAGACTAAGGACTCTAGAGCAAATACACTCAAGCATACTCACTCTAAGATTTCAGGGGTTTGTGAAGCACACCCTCAAGCCCTAAGACTTCTGTGACCTCCCAGGCTGTGAGCCCCAAGTGAGAACATCCTGACTTTTTCTTCAAGGTCCTCCATAACTCCCCTATCCTGTCCATAGCTCCAGCCTCCCCCAACAGGTGGAGCCTGCCGGTACCTCCACTGTGAAGTAGCAGTTCCCCCGGGTTCCATAAGTGAGTGTGGGTTTCTTCTGGCTGAGCCACAGGTTGTCTGAAATCACAATGTAGTCCACACTGGAGAAGAAATGGTCCTTTTCTCTTTGGACAAGTTCCTCCAGGGCCACAGAACCAGCTTCTTCCATCCCTTCCAGGATGAACCTGATGTTCACAGGAAGATCCTGGATTAACAACAGAACAGAGATTGTACAATATGCTCAGGCAAGGTTTTATGTATAAGCTTGTATTTGATACAGATACATGAAATAATCATTTATACTCAACGTGTGAATTGTTTACTCTCCCAGCGGCTCTGTTTACAGCAGCAGTGGAGAAGCAAAGTAAGGCCAGTAGGCAGATTCCATACGGTGCTTTGATTTAATGCTAGGACAGAATTTGGAGCAGAGACCGTAAAGCGGCAGCACCCATACTGCAAAGCTTGACTGTGATTCAAGAAGTTAGGGTGGCAGGATGGGACAGGAAGGGACAGGGCAGAGGCATCCTTTCCCATAAAAGAAAGGGTCTCTCTCTCTCTCTCTCCCTCTCCCTCTCTCTCTCCCTCTCTCTCTCTCTGTCCCTGTGTGTGTTGTGTGTGTGTGTGTATGTGTGTGTGCGTGTGTGTAGGTGTGTGGCACATGTGTGTGTGTGTGTGTGATATGTATATACACAGGTGTGTGCACATGCATGTGGAGGCCAGAAGTCTATGTCTAGTGTGCTCTTCAGTTAGTCTCCACCTTAATTTCTAAGACAAGTTTCTCACTGAACCTGGAGCTCACCATTTTGGCTATACTGGCTGGCCAGAGAGTTGGGAGATCTTCCTGGTCCCCAAGTCCCCAAGCACTGGGGCTACAGGCATGAACATATGGCCTTTTACATAGGTCCTTTGGATTTGAACTTGAGTCTTTATGCTTGCATAACAAGTATTTTACCAACTTCATGATCTCCCCATGACCTAAAGAGTATTCTTGATGAAAGGTTTAATTACAAATTACTCTTTGGGGCAAGGTAGTGGTGGCACATGCCTTTAATCCCAGCACTTGGGAGGCAGAAGAAGGCAGATTTCTGAGTTCGAGGCCAGCCTGGTCTACAGAGTGAGTTCCAGGACAGCCAGGGCTACACAGAGAAACCCTGTCCCCAAAAACAAAAAAAACAAAAACAAAAACAAAAAAACCCACAAAAAACAAAACAAACCAACAAACAAATTACTCTTTGGTTCCCATAAGTCTGAACATGATAAATGAGAATTCTTTCCTTTGAAAAATGGTTCGGCCTCAGGATAAGTCTACTTTCAAGAATGTCAATTTTTCAAATGTGTTCAATCTGCTTTTGAGTTACTCAAAGTCTTTGATCTTTCAGCAAAACGGATCTTAGGGTTTTTCTATACCAGACACAGGATGCAGCCTTTAAAGTTTTGATCCCTTTTGTCTGACTAATTTGTGTATCTTTGAGAGCCAAGGTAAGAGGTTAGGGATTTCCTCCGAGAGCATAGAGAAGCTTCAGAGAACTCTCACAATTATATGCTGAAACATGGCATGGTGCTAGGGAGTGTGTCAGGCTCCTTGTGGGTGGTGTGTGTGTGTGTGTACATTGTATGCATGTGTGCATGTGTATACAGATTCACTTAACCATGCATGCTTTTGTGGAGAACAGAGGTAACATTGAATCTTCCCACCTACTGATCTCTAAGTTATTTTTAATAACTGATCTCTGAGGTGTTTTTTTTTTTTAGATTCTCTCACTGAACTGTTTACCACGTCTGGCTCTCAGGATCTACCTGTCTCCAGGACCCTAGTACTGGAATTACAGAAATATATCACCTCATCCAGCATCTTACAGTGGGTGCTAGGAATCTGAACTCAAGTCCTGGATTGAAGTAGCCATGGAACCATCTCCCCAGCACTGTGCTCTGCTTTTTCATGTGTGTGTGTATGTGTGTGTGTGTATATCTCTGTGTGTGGTATGGTTGAAGGTGCATGCATATGCCACAGCACACATACTTAAAGGATTTGGTTTTCTCCTTCTGTCTTGTAGGTCCTAGGGATCAAAATCGTGCATCGGCAGGGAGTGTCCTTGCTTGCTGAGCTCATGTTCTGTTTTTGATGTGGTTGGCATTGCAGGCTGGAATCCATGCTTCTAGGACAGTTACCCTCTCTGGCTGGGATGCTCTGAGTAAGTTTCTCAAGTTTCCCAAGCTTTTCTTTTTCTCTCTAAAACAGTTGTGGCTTAATACACACTCAAGGTTGTTGTGGGAAGTGAGTATGCGGTGTGAGTGTGATGCTCTGAGACCAGGGTAAGAACTCCAAGCGTGTTTGGCTGTAGTTATCCCACAGCTGCCCCCTCTGGCAAGCACAGCCAGCCACCCACCTTCTGCAGAGCTCTGAAGGTGCTCACAGCATTAATGCAAGCCAAGACAGGGCCTTTGTTGTCTGTCGCTCCCCGTCCATAGAGTTTCCCTTAGGAAATGGAAGAAGAAAAATTTCAAAATGGTACAGGAATGTCTGTCAAGTTGCGTAAGCTATAGGAACTCAAATTCTGGGATAAAAGATAATCCATACCCATGTTAGAAATTTCTAAAGTCAAGTGACTGAACTTTGTGATTATGGTTAGTTAAAATATTGCAGACCAAACCCAAACATTTTGGGATATTTTTAGTCCTCTTGGGACCCATTTGTTTCCCACTCCTGTATCTGACGTGAACATCCTTATGAACCCCAAAGCATGGAGAATGTATGCTGAGTAGACTTCAAGTTTCACAATCCAAAAGAAAAGCATGTCATCAGATAGCACCTGAAACCTATGCAGATGTTTTTCTTGACTTATGTGACCTGCCTATGTGTGGCTCTGGCAATGTATCTATCAGAAGTGATGACTTTCTTTGTTCTCAGACAACTACTTCTACATGAGCATGTTACTTTGAGAACTGTGAATCTGATTTTCTGGGCCATGGTCATTTATATTTGGCTCCAGAATAATCTGTCCTCTAAAAATAAATTTTTTAAATTTTATTTTATATGTGTGAATGTCGTTTTGCCAGCTTGAGACACTATCTTTAAAAAAGCAGCAAAACAAACAAAAGAAATGTAAGGCATAAGTTCTTATATACAAATAGGATGCTCAACATCAGTCATATAAAACAAGCTAGTTTAAGCACATACCCCTAGTCTTAGAAGAACTCAGCAGTTTTGTCCAAGTTCCTTGATACCCCCGAGAGTTCGCTGCTGAACAGTGCCCAGCATAGTCTCTTATGCTAAAATCTGTCTACTGGAAGAATAATGAAATAGAGACGTGTGTCTATCTCTATTGACTTCTTCCTTTCTTTACAAAATACAAATTAGATATGCTAAAAAAATTGTGATCTAGACAAGTGTTCTCACTGGCCTAGAACTCTGTCCCACAGGGTCACAAAGACACAGGGTTCACAGTTCCTTCAACAAATGGAAGAAAATAAACTTTTTTGACATGAAAACAGGATTTATCTAATTCTCTCTCTGCTGTATAGTGTATGTGTGTGTGTGTGTGTGTGTGTGTACACGCGCACCTGTGCTCGTGCTTGTATGTGTGCTCATATGCCCTCTAGTGTGTGTGTGATCAAATCTAGGACCTGGAGAATATATAGGTCAGTAGGTCAGGCACTTTACTCTTTACTGCTGCTCTATAGCTCTGGTCTTTTTTTTTTTTTCACTTTTTATTTTGATATATGGTCTCTGTCAGTTGTCCAGGCTAGTCTCAAATTCACTTTGAAGCACAGATTTAGCTTGAAACTATGATTCTTTCTCCAGCCTCCTGAGTATCTGGGCACAGTCCTGAACCACCAGACCTAGTTCTGCTCATTTTTAACCATAGCTAGAGACCAGGACGGTCTTTGACTCTGTGTCAAGTCTTAACTTCAGATAAGCTCCACCTAGGGACCAGATGACACTGACCATCCACTTCTGTCAATGTGTACGGGTCTGTGAGCCACCCATCATCCTTCTGAGCTGGCTGCACATCCAGGTGCCCATAGAAGCACACGGTGGGCTTCTTGGGATCATTTCCCAGCTCGGCCAATATGATAGGAGGTATAGGAAGACTCTGACCATCAGGCATCTGTGAGACAGTGGATCACAACATTAAAACAAACAAAACTCAAAGAGAAACGACTCTTCTTCTCTAACATTCAAAACAGAGTCCTGTCTACTCTATCCTCAAGTTCCTGTAAAGGTTACATCATCTTTTTTATGAACATCCCTTTTCCCATCTCTGAAGTGCATGCAATGGCCGGCTATGTGATGCATGCCTTTGTTCCTAGGTCTAAAGAGCCAAAGCAGGCAGAGCTCTATGCCTTGCACCAGCCTGACCTACAGAATGAGTTCTAGTCTAGTCGAGGCTACATGGTGAGAGTCTGTCCCAAATAAACAAACAAACAAACAAACCCACAAAACAAAAATATATTCCATGGTATCTTTCTGATAACTAGTATTATTGGAATATAAATTATTATATGCATTATGAAAATTGGAATTATGGTAATCATAATTATCTGATATACAATGCCAAATTGTATAGTTGTTTGGAAGTACTCTTCATGAACTCAGATCTCAAATGGCTTAAAGCAACAGATTTTCCAAATCCTGGAAATCTAATCTTTGATGATTCTGAAGTTCTCAGTGCTAAAGGAGAAGACATTGGATGCTTTAATGCAGATCTGCCATGGAAGAATGGCAGGCAGTTCTTAGCAACGGTTCTGTGCTGGTTGTTTTTATATCAACTTGACACAAGCTAGAGTTATCTAAAAAGAGGGAATCTGAATTGAGAAAATGCCTCTATAAGATCCAGATGTGGGGCATCTTCTTACTGATTGCTTGGGGAGGACCCATCCCATTGTGAGTGAGGCTACCTCTGGTCTGGTTGTTCTGGGTAGTATAAGAAAGCAGGCTGAGCAAGCCCTGAAAGTGAGTCGGTAAGCAGTACCCCTCCATGGCTTCTGCATCAGCTCTTGCCTCCAAGATTCAGTCCGTTTTGAGTTACTATCCTGATTTCAGTGATATAGAAGTGCAACTCAAATAAGCCCTTTTCTTCCTGAGCTGCTTTTTGGTTATGGTGTTTCTTTGTAGCAATGGAACCCCTAACTAGGAAGGTCCCAGGGAAAGAACGCGCTCTTCAAAGGGTGTTTTCAGTGACTCGCCTGTGCATGCAAGAAAAGGCAAGGAGGAAAGTGCCTGGAGAACTAGAGGGGCAGGTCTTCTAATAACAAAGTGACCCATACCCATGGCCTTCACTTTCTTCTTTGCCTGCCCCCAGTCCTGCTATGACCAGAAGTCCACAGCACGGTCTCATTTTAGACTAAATGGAATGTTTCATTCTTATGGGAAACCTGGACTCTGTGGGGAAGGCAGCAAGGGTCTGAGTAAGAGCTTCTCTTGACACCACCTAAGGAAGATGGCCATAGACATGGAGTTTCCTGAGCTGAAAGGAGACCCCTGTTACCTGCTGAGAACCCAAGTCTACAGAAACCACCCCAGCTCCCAAGTTCCGGAGTTTGTCTGCAGCCAAGGCCATCATCCGGAAGAGCTCCTGTCTGAGACGAGGCACGGGTTGCACAGAATCACTCTCAATGGCCACCCAGTCCTTCAGGGTCTGTGAGGAAACACAATGAGGGGGTTATCAGGAAGGGCACAAGAGCCCTTGTCCACTTGGGTAGGGGCTGATGGGAGCCAAGCCCCCTAAACGCTCTTCAGTTTATGGAATCCTGCAGCTTAGTTTAAAAACTCAGAGATGCTCAACAGCAAGTGTCGGAGGGAGGCAACATTTCAGCTGTGAAGCTTTACAAATGTGAGAACCCTAATTCAGTCCCTCAGAGCTGGCTTTGTGAAATGTTAGTTGGACAGTGTGGTGCATGCTTGTAATCCTAGAACAGGATAAGGCAAAGACAGGCAGATCCCAGAGACTCGATGGCTATCCAGCTGAGGCTGTTTGATAATAAGACCCTGGTTTCAAAATAAACAAACAACAAAACAAAAAATAATGAAGTGGACAGCACCTGAGGAAATCACACAATGTTGACCATTGGCTTACACATTGACACAGACACACAGACACACACAAACATAACACAAACACACAAACACACACAAACATAAACACAGACACACAAACCCACACATATACACACAAACATACATACAAATACACACACAAACATAAACACAAACACACACACACACTTGATGGATGAGCTTGGGGTTTAATTAAAAACCTGGAGACCAGAAGCATCTGATACTAAAGATGTGATGGAGTACATTGAGAGAATGCAGTCAGCCCTTTCCCATGTGTTTAGTCCTCTAGGCAGCACGGCCGGGACATGAATTCATCAACGTATGAGTTTAATTACCCAACCCACCTCAGCCCATGGCATGACATGCCTTGAGAACTCCTTAACCTCAGCCCCAGGTTCCCAACTGTAAAGAAGAGTAGAGTAGAGGCTCACTGGCTAAGAGCAATTACTGCTCTTGCAGAGGACCCAGATTCAGTTTCCAGCATCCTCATGATACCTCACAACTTCATGTAACTGCAGACATTGACATCTAGTGTCTTCTTCTGGCTTCTAAGAATTCCTGCACACATGTGGTATACAGACTCACACACATGCACAAAAAATAAAAAGCAAATAAATTAATTAATGACAGGAGGGTGATCCCTAATTCCAACTGGACAAGTAGCCACTGTATTATAGGATTAGCAAACATTTACTAAGGGCACCCACCAGTGGAGTAATTCATAATCATCACTCAGGGTCCAGTGTTGGAACCTGAATTGCTTAAGCCAAAACTTTTTTTTTTTTGGTACTATGTACACCAGAGTGACTGAGAACGTGTGAGAATCCTATTATCTCTGCCTCCCAGGTGCTGGGATCACAGGAGTGCACCCACATGCCTATGTTGTTAATGGGAAAATGGCATCTATAGGACAGCTGATCTTGACTCTACTTCTTGTTTGATTTCTCTTCCCTGGTTATAGCATTTACATTTTTATAATAGGGGAATCTATTTAGGGAACATTAGGTTTCACATTTTTCGCCCAGAGTGTGTAGAGCAGGAGCTGCTGACACTCCCCCC